>JALXFT010004298.1:0-80001 GCA_023376895.1 Aspiorhynchus laticeps | reverse complement strand
ATCCTTTTAGAAATAGGGTAAAATAAATAAAAGTATGAATGTCTGTTGTAAAAAAATAAGAACAACACAGAAACATGAACAACCAACAACCATAAACAAGAAACAACTCAGGCCGCACATTACCGAGAATGTAGGTCTGATTGAGCAACAAAAATTAGTGATGATACGTGACCGATCCACTTCAACGCAAGACATGTCCCCCGAAAGGCTCACACAGCCAAACAAATATTGTAATTAAACCTACTCTCCATTAGTCCCCTCCAAAAAAGAAAAAAAGGGGTGTTAGTCTTACCAGCAAAGAGACCGTTGTACCGGATAAATAGGAACAATATCCCAGGAGGAGAGAGGAGAGAAGAAAAATAAAAAAACAGGGTCTACAAGCATCCATGTCCACCTTGCCATCATCCCCTCCTGGGCAGCTGGAACAGCCTCCACCCCGGCCACCAAGCCCCTCCCGCTGGGCCGGAGAGATAGTCGCCGCTGTTTTCCCATTGCCTTGTAGAGCCGCAGCATATGTCTTCCTCTGAGACAGGGAGCTGATAAAATCCTCCGCTTTTTGAGGAGAGTTGAACATCCTCTGCTCCCCTTTGTGCCGTAGTTTAATCACTGCCGGATAGGTGAGGAAGGGCTGGAGACCAAGTGAAGTCATCTTCTTCAAAACCGGGTTAAAGCTCTTTCTCCTGGTGGTTGTGGCTGGACTAAAGTCGGGGAAAAATAGTAGTGTGACATTGTCCTGTGCGCATTTCACCGAATAAGCCTGCCAAGCACCTTTCAGGATCTCCGATCTGTTATGCCATATTAGTGCACGGAAGATGAGAGTACACGGCCGATCGGAGTTTTTACTTCTGTCATACACGTGATGCGCCCGGTCAATTTCGATGTCACGTCCCCCCAGGGAAGGGATCCACCTGGAAAGATTAACTCTGAGGAAACCAGCCACGTCGGAGCCCTCCGCCCCCTCTGGCAACCCCACCAGCCGCACGTTATTTCTCCTGCTCCTATCCTCCATATCCGTCATCTTCTCTGTGAGTTGCTCCAGCTGATTTCTTAAGTCTGTGACTGTCCTCCTATCCTCACGTGCAGCTGCTTGAGCGGAATCGACCCGGTCACGTGTCTGCTTCACCGCGTTAGCTAGTGCCTCAAGCTCCACTCTTAGCTCTTTAACAGAATTGTTGGTCGCTTGTATTTCCGCACGTAGGTCACGCAACACTGGAATCAGTACAGTGTCTACCGCATCTTACTGCCGAGTCCACAACCAAATCCATAGTGCTTTGCTGCTCTTTAAGTGCTAGCTTAATGCCGTTAGCAATAGCATTGTCGAGGTCCTCTCTGGAGATGGTGGGATCTTTGAATTTTTTCTTCATTGGCGATTGCTCAATCTCTCTTTTCCGATCGCCTTTGCCTGCCGAAGCACTCTTGATGGGTCCAACGCAGAGTGGTTCAAGATTTACTGACAGGATTATACACTATGTGGCAAAGTGAGCAGAGCGAAAGAGTACGCGTGCATCGCCGTCGAAGGGTCACGTGATCCCTCTCGTTTGACATTTCTTGACTGTTATTTTGAGTTGTGCATCCAATACACTGTTATACAGCATCAGATGTCCAAAGGTTTGGACATGCACACTCACTCTGTTAGTTTTACTTTTATTATTTATACTTTGTTTGTACATTGTTCTTGTTAATGTTGTTTTAAATTTATTTATTTATTTCCCAAAAAAAAAAAAAATAATATGAACATTGGTTATTGTTTTTTTAGGGGTAATGGAAGCTCAACTATTTAGTTGTAATTAAATTATCACAATTAATAGCTACTCTATCTATAACAAGATAGAGTAGCTATTAATTTCGCTCTGCTCACTTTGCCACATAGTGTATAATCCTGTCAGTAATCATAATCATAACTGGACTACATCCGACTACTTCGCTCTACTCAGAGGACTGTAAGGGACTGTTGTGTTTTTGTGTTTACGGAAACATGGCTTAACAACAGCGTTCCGGACTGCGCCATTCAGCTCGAGCAGCTAACATGCTATCGATCAGACAGAGCTCTCGTCGAGGGAGGTAAGAGACGCGGCGGCGGGCTTTGTGTTTACATCAATAATGTATGGTGCCGCAACGCTGTTGTGGTCTGCAAACACTGCTCACCCCTGGTGGAGTTTATGATTATTAAGTGCCGGCCATTCTATCTACCGAGGGAATATACAGCCATTCTGCTCGTTGCTGTATACATCCCTCCCAACTCCAACAACAACAGGAGTGAGGCACTGAAAGTAGTCTATATCCGGCAGCTTATGACAAAATGACTGATGGCTTTGACCTTTGTGACCTTTCCCCCCTCCCCCACGCGGCCCACCCACATCGCGACCACCCCCATCGGTGTTGACCCCTCAAATGAGATCCAGATGTTACAATCGTCATGCGTGAAGCTCCGGCGTCATCCGGGATGTTATCCGGTCGGTGGAAAAACCATAAATGAGCAGTTGAGGAATGTTTTGAAGATATTATGGAGCGTTTTGAAACTTCCTCATGGGAACATCTGTGTGGGCGCCCCTCCCCATCTGCGGCACGCGTGGTGTCCCGTTGCACGCTTTCTCTCCCTCTCTATCTCTATGGGATTTTCTCTATGAAAAAAAAAACAATAATGAACGATCAATATTAAAAAGTCATGAGAACATATCACAATATGCGTACCTGCAATATATTCTGTTGAATAAAAAGAATTTAAATAAAATAAGCTATCATTGAGAAGGGATAAAAATGCTTAGCTTAACAAATGAAATGGTTAAAAAATATAAATTGCCTTACATTTTCCAAGAGCAAAATATTTCCTCCTTTTGCGAGGATGACTATTCTTTGAATGAGATGAATACAAAAAATGGTCACTTTAATTCTGTCTCTCTCTCTCTCTCTCTCTCTCTCTCTCACTCACACACACACACACACACACACATTTGCGTAATCGTCTAAAACGGCGATATTACACAGAATCCTGATGTTTTTATCTACAGATAATTATACATGTTACAACCATCACAGAAAACATTACATCTTAGAAAATAAATAAATAATTCATGTGCTTTATAAGTAATTTACTCATGGGCTCAATAGAATGTTCCCTCTCCCTCTCGCTGTGAGAGGACACTTCCCCCACACCATAGGTTAAACAAGTAGCCAACACAGACACACATTCAATCGTCAGAGTCTTACTCTCGTCTTTGAAAATAAATATTTTAACAGGCAAATGGTAAGGGATATAGTGGACTCAACATGTCCGGGCATGTTTTATGGAGTATTTCCATATACATATTTCAGTTCACGTTTATTTGTATATTTGTATTTGTATCACAGACATTTGAGTTTCTACATTATATTTAGAACCTTTAATATTTATATTACCATTATATTAATGCAATTTATACAGTATCATCCCCTTAACCCACCCATCACAGTAAACTTTCTGCATTTTATATTTTCATAGAAATCGTTTAGTATAATGTAAAAAGCTGTTATGATCGTGGGACAATTATTTGGAGTATTACTACACTCCATAGACACTCCATGACACTCCATGACCTCCCTAAAAAATGTTTATATATATTGTTTTTAAGCAATCTAAATTATGAGGACTCAAGAAGTTTAATCATAAACCACATTGTTATATCAGAGTAATACCCATGTCATTAAACAAATTTGTGTTCTGATAAATCATGCAAACATTTCAAGATAAAGAGAGACTTATCTCTATTTTAAAGAATATGGAAATATATAATTATATATGACGGCATGTTACTAAAGCAAATCATTAATCATTCATTTTAAACAAGTATTCAACATTTATTTAACACATCATTCTCTTCATTTAAAGAATATGGTAATAAACAAAATATATAATCATATATGTCATAGTAACAAACATGTTACTAAAGCAAAGCAAATCTTTTATCGTACATTTTAAACTCATATTCAACATTTAAGTTTATTGAACTTATAAAACACACAACTCTCTTCTTTTAAAGAAGGTAGTTAAAAACTGTGATTATATATAACATACATTATTCTGGGGGCAATTAACTAAAATTAAATGTTTACAAAATGTACCTAAGTTGGGAAATTAAGTCCTGCTTTTGAGCTCTTCTAACTCACAAGAGTAAAATGTCAGTCTGAGTTAGACGAGCTGACACACACACACACACACACACACACACACACACACACGTTGTTTTGTATGTTTTCTGTGGACGTTCCACATATAGTCGTAATGATTTTGTACTCTACGTTTACCAAAATTCTGCATACACCCCTTTTTAAATAAGATATTGATTGCAATCTTAATTACGAGGACTCAGGAAATTTCATCATAAACTGCATTTACGTTGTTATGTCAGAGTAATACCCATGTCATTATACAAATTTGTGTTCTGATAAATCATAAACATTTCAAGCTAAAGAGAGACTTGCCTCTATTTTAAAGAATGTGGAAATATTTAATTATATGACAGCATGTTACTTCCATGTTACCAAGCAAATCATTCATCATTATTTTAAAACAAGTATTCGTTATGTAGTTTATTGAACTTATAAAACAGATCCTAGTAACAAACATGTTACAGCAAAGCAATCCATTTATCACACATTTTAAACAAGTGTTTTCGTTTTTCACTAACCACACATAAATGCTGTTTTCTTAAAACCACAAACATGTGTGTTCAAGCTACAGGCATATTATTGTAGCCAAGTTTGTGCTGAATACAGTATAATCAGACTTTAGACTATTAATATGCTTTTTTAAGATTCTGAAAAACACCAATGTCAGGGACATGACAAAATTTCTACAGGGGACCCCAAAACCCTTCTGATCCAGAGGGTTAAAGAAGGTGGTAATACATATATAATTATATATGTCAGCATGTTACAAAGGCAATTCATTCATCATGCATTTTAAACACATTCAACATTTATTTAAGTTTATTGAAACTTATAAAACACATAATTATCTTATTTTAAAGATGTTAATAAATAAGTTTGATTATATGTAACATACTATATAAACATTTACAAGTCTTAGGCGATAATAAAATGTCTTACATTTTTTTTCTGTGAACAATGATGTCCAAATTCTGTGAATAAAAAAAAAATAAAATAAAATAAAAAGTTTAAGTTATAAACATTATTAAATATAAACAAAAGTCACAGCTCCTCTTTGGGAATCTCCAATGTGAAACTGCAGGGTCTGCCTCAGACCCTGACAGACAAGGGAGGATGAGGGGTCGAGTTACAGACCAGATGATCTGAGATGTTATTCTGTTTTTTTCTCTAAGTGAATGTTATGGCAGTGTTAATAATGATTTCAAAGCCTAATCTTAAGACTTTAAATAAACATTTGGTAGAATCCTGTGGTTTTTGCTTAAATTTCAACTAAAGTATAATTTATATCAGATTTATTTCACATTAAACACTTCAGCATCTTTAAAAAGGTTCTTATTTTAAGTATCATCTCCAATGTTTTAATCCCCTCACACATGCGATAAAACATTTCGCCAAAGTCTTTCTGTATGTTTTAAAAAAATAAACTAGCAATATTTTAAAAAGTCTCCATATGTGGGTCTTATTTAAGTTTGATTTTTTTTTTTTAGAAAATTTTATATTGAATTTATTTCAAGGCATATTACTGCTTAAAAGGCTAAATAATTTTTTATTTTTTTAAAAAAGTGACCATATCTTAGAGTATTAGTCTACTGGGGTGAGCCTGTAGCTATGATCTAGTTCTACCAGAGAAAAGACTTTCCAAAAACCACGATGCGCATTCTTCGAATACCTGCTGAGTCGTAAACCACGCTTGAATGAAACATCAACATGCGAGTAGAGTCTTGGTCTACCAGCATCTTGGCTCAATGGCCTCTCCTGAGAATATTTCATTGCACTTAAAAAAACAAAACACAGTACAAGCTAAATGAATGTCCGACGGTATGAAAAACCTACGTTGTTAAAACCTATATGCAATATGTATTAAACATACGCTTTTGTTGCTAAGACTGCTTATTAATAATGTTGTTAGGGGACGCCAACTGCAAACAGATCCACACACACACACACACACACACACACACACACAGGAAGGTCAGCAGTTCAGGTCTGCATATTCCTTTTCCCCAGAATCAATTATTTCTATAATACTTGCTGATTTTAAAGCACAAACTTACTTTAAAGTTTGAATAAAAGGTTACCAAATATAGTTTCATACCCGTTGTGTTCTAACAAAGTCATTAATCTATTCTCTTTGTTTTATACGATTTACTTCTACGAAGGATCATGATACTTTTATAAGTCTGATAAATATGTGATGAATGCAGATGAAACGAGAATTGAGCTACCAAGTTTGATGTGATGTTTTTAAGGGATTTTATTTATTTTTAAATACAACTAAACAGATAAAAGATTCTTCTTTCTTTTTGACAAACCTACATTTAAAAGTATTTGATCTTAAAATGATTTGCTCTTATTTTCCACGTTCCAATAGATGAACCTTCTTGAAGTTGAAGATGGCGTGGAAACACAATTTTCTGTGTACGCGTCTCTAAATGTGTCTTTAATAAATCACTGTTGTTTTTAAGCAAAAGCTATGATTCAGTCCGTTTTATTCAGTCGTTGTGCCTTTTTAGTTTTGTTCCAGGAAACAGGTACGACTGTAACTGTCTGTTCCTCTTTAAGAAAACAAGCGGCCGGCAGTTTTTACCATCTCTTAATTTTTCACAATCGCAAATGTTTTTTAGCTTAAATATTAGTTTTAGTCAGTTACAAAAGTGTCAGGCATGATGCTTATATGTCTTTTTAAATACTTACGACAAAGTTACAGGTTTCTTGGGCGAACGCTTGCCAGAGTGTTACTCAATAAGTCCTCTGCGTTATCTTTTATTAAAATATTCCATTGAATATCACTAAGACAAATTCTGTAACAGCGTTCGTAAATGAATATAAACGTACAAATCTTTATAGAGACAATAAGAACAATACGGTCTAACAACACAAACACAAATGCTTGTTCTAACTTTCACACACCAGACTGATCCTTGCTAACTACGCCTAAAATATGACTTATATGCTCCCACTAAGTCAGATAATGAGGAAGAACCAAATTGCCTATCACAGCCATGCTGATGATACCCAGATCTACCTGGCCTTATCTCCAAATGATTATAGCCCCATTGACTCCCTCTGCCAATGCATTGATGAAATTAACAGTTGGATGTGCCAAAACTTTCTTCAGTTAAACAAGGAGAAAACTGAAGTCATTGCATTTGGAAACAAAGATGAAGTTCTCAAGGTGAATGCATACCTTGACTCTAGGGGTCAAACAACTAAAAATCAAGTCAGAAATCTTGGGGTGATTCTGGAGACAGACCTTAGTTTTAGTAGTCATGTCAATGCAGTAACTAAATCAGCATACTATCATCTCAAAAACATTGCAGGAATTAGATGTTTTGTTTCCAGTCAAGACTTGGAGAAACTTGTTCATGCCTTTATCACCAGCAGGGTGGATTATTGTAATGGTCTCCTCACCGGCCTTCCAAAGAAGACCATTAGACAGCTGCAGCTCATCCAGAACGCTGCTGCCAGGAATCTGACTAGAACCAGAAAATCTGAGCATATCACACCAGTCCTCAGGTCCTTACACTGGCTTCCAGTTACATTTAGGACTGATTTTAAAGTACTTTAACTCGTTTATAAGTCTCTCAATGGTCTAGGACCTAAATACATTGCAGATATGCTCACTGAATATAAACCTAACAGACCACTCAGATCATTAGGATCGAGTCAGTTAGAAATACCAAGGGTTCACACAAAACAAGGGGAGTCCGCTTTTAGCTATTATGCCGCCCGCAGTTGGAACCAGCTTCCAGAAGAGATCAGATGTGCTAAAACATTAGCCACATTTAAATCCAGTCTCAAAACTCATCTATTTAGCTGTGCATTTGTTGAATGAGCACTGTGCTACGTCCGAACTGACTGCATTGTATTTTATGTATAATCCTTTTCTATTTAACGGTTTTAAATTTCATTTTAAATCAATTTCTATATCATTTTAAAAATCCTTGTTTTATTATTTTTAATTCCTTGTTTTTATTGCTGTGAATGATTATTTCACTTTTTTTATGTAAAGCACTTTGAATTACTACTGTGTTTGAAATGTGCTATATATATAAACTTGCCTTGCCTAAAACTTAGATATCTTGACTTTATCCGTGTGTTTAACGGCGCTAGGCCTTGCCACACCGTTGTGAGATATAAACCGCAAAGTTTTTCATAGTTTGCGCATTCTTTCCATTTTAATTTGTTTACCGCTCTTGTTGTATTTCCCATCTAATGGTAAATGTCAGGCCTTGCGCTTTGCATCCTAGTTTTTGCTGTCATGTTAGCGGGCTCTTTGTCCATATTTCTGTGAATTTGCTTGATTTTTTAAAATATGGCTTCAACCCGTCATCTTCATTCGAGACGTTTACGTTATATTATTAACACCGTTTATATCATGCATGATCGTTTCTCGATAATTAATTCCCTCTACGCTCGTATTCCGGCCGTTTTCTTTTTAGAAAATGTATTAAAAATATTTTTATAAAATTCCTCATTTGTAAGATGATTTTAAAGTGTATGCAAAATCATTCAAATTGAACTCGGAAAAAAGATAACGAGGGATTCAACCTTTTATTTTGAACAGTATATTGTTGGATATACATTGAAGTAGTGAAGACAATGATCAAATTACAAACAATAGTAATGATATTACAGGCGGTCTAGCCAGAAAAGAAAATTTCTGCAGACCAACATGTTTTGCTGTAATATAAAATCAACCAACGATCCGACAATTTCACATATCATGGATTCATAATTTTTTGCGATCAGCGACGTACATAAATCTGTTACATACGTACACAGACAAAGAACCTCGTTAATGTCCATCTCATCCTCACATTCACACAACACATCCAGAATTTTTCTGGCCGTTAAAGGGACTGGGTCTCTGCCGGTAATAAACATGCTCGTCAAATCGGGCCATGAATCGGTCAGACTTCTTACAACGTCCATTTCGTTCTTGAGATTTTTTACACGCTTGGTATCCCCCGTAGAATCATGATACGGATCGGACGCAGCATCGATGATCGTGGTCATAAGATCGATCATTTGTCCTCGGTAATGCGGTTTAAACGTAGAGTCTATAATGCCTTTTACAGGACACGTTTTACCCGCGCCGCAGTCGCACTTCGGCTGATCATCCGCAGCGTCGCTCTCCATCGGCTTTTGCGCGGCGTCAGACATCCTTTTCAGAAATCGATTCTTTCTTTTGACTGTTTTAATCCACGATGGATCCTCCGAAGCGATATTAATTGAAAAATTGCAGAGTTCTCAGGATGGTTGAAGCTGATTCTGTCGGGCCCGTGTTTTGATCGTTGTAGTAGTTCCGCGCTGTCAAACGCAGGTCTAGAGTTTATCCGGAACAGCTCCTCTTTGCACACAGAGGATGTAGCGTAGACGTAGGCAAGTAGTGACGGATCTTTTGTACATTCGAGCAAAAGTAAATTGTTGAGGTCCACGTGTCGGCTGTTGGTTGGTTGTTGAGATGGCGGGTGTTGCCGGAGGCGGTGGGCCTGCGGAGCATGTTTTGGTCAAAGAGAAATAGTTCTCACAGAAAGATATTATGGTTAACGATTACGAGGTCATTTATTAGGATTTTTTGTTACGGCAAATTGTTTCAAGTAACGTATCGTGGATCGGGAAAACGTCAGACAAAACACCCGTTGATCAGGTTTGTTATACCGGATACACAGACTGATCGTTTAACTTGACTGAAACAGTTCGTCTATCGTCGAAAAAATGGTGTTTAACAGAGGCACGTCGCTCCGATCGAAATATAGATTCGTTTTGCAGCACCCGAAAGGGTTGTCCTCAGGAATAGGAAAGTCATGATCATACTCGGAGTCGGTCTCGTCAGAGTCTGATTCATCGTCTGATTCGTCGCTGCTTTGAGACAAAAAGTTTTTTTCAGATTCCTCCCGACGTTTATTTCCCATCATGAGATAATTATGGTCATGATGCGTTTTGTTCCAACAGGATGTAATGCACATGTAGGCCGTCCGCGTTGTCACCCGATACCTCATCCCCTGCGTAACAGCATCCCACTGGAAAATGTACCTGATTTTATCGCCAAAATTAAATTCTCTCCAAATTTGATTGTAGAAGTATGTCCAGTCTATGGCGGTCAAAAGCAGGTAGGCGCATTCGGATGTATAGTCCTCGTAAGAATCTAAAACATAGAGTTTCACGGTCTGAAATGACGTGTCAAACAAAAATCTACCTACACGATCATCAGACACTGGGAAATCTTGTTTCACAAAATCTTCACGGACAATCTTCGTCACACGGAGCGTGTCTTCGTCCGTTTCAACAGAACTTCTTGGCGGTGTTACAGACATATCTCTTGTTTCAGGAGCGGCGGAGGCTGTTGTAACGATGTAGAAAACCTTATTTAAATACCGAATTCTGAATCTAGGCGGGCCAAACAACCGAGGAGTAACGCGGCGTGCGCTTTAACGCGTGATATTATCTCTTAAATTATTAGATAATTTATAATAATAGTAGTTCGTGAAAACCTCTGATAGTGGTATTTATCCATTTTCTAAAAAGAAAACGGCCGGAATACGAGCGTAGAGGGAATTAATTATCGAGAAACGATCATGCATGATATAAACGGTGTTAATAATATAACGTAAACGTCTCGAATGAAGATGACGGGTTGAAGCCATATTTTAAAAAATCAAGCAAATTCACAGAAATATGGACAAAGAGCCCGCTAACATGACAGCAAAAACTAGGATGCAAAGCGCAAGGCCTGACATTTACCATTAGATGGGAAATACAACAAGAGCGGTAAACAAATTAAAATGGAAAGAATGCGCAAACTATGAAAAACTTTGCGGTTTATATCTCACAACGGTGTGGCAAGGCCTAGCGCCGTTAAACACACGGATAAAGTCAAGATATCTAAGTTTTAGGCAAGGCAAGTTTATATATATAGCACATTTCAAACACAGTAGTAATTCAAAGTGCTTTACATAAAAAAAGTGAAATAATCATTCACAGCAATAAAAACAAGGAATTAAAAATAATAAAACAAGGATTTTTAAAATGATATAGAAATTGATTTAAAATGAAATTTAAAACCGTTAAATAGAAAAGGATTATACATAAAATACAATGCAGTCAGTTCGGATGTAGCACAGTGCTCATTCAACAAATGCACAGCTAAATAGATGAGTTTTGAAACTGGATTTAAATGTGGCTAATGTTTTAGCACATCTGATCTCTTCTGGAAGCTGGTTCCAACTGCGGGCGGCATAATAGCTAAAAGCGGACTCCCCTTGTTTTGTGTGAACCCTTGGTATTTCTAACTGACTCGATCCTAATGATCTGAGTGGTCTGTTAGGTTTATATTCAGTGAGCATATCTGCAATGTATTTAGGTCCTAGACCATTGAGAGACTTATAAACGAGTTAAAGTACTTTAAAATCAGTCCTAAATGTAACTGGAAGCCAGTGTAAGGACCTGAGGACTGGTGTGATATGCTCAGATTTTCTGGTTCTAGTCAGAATCCTGGCAGCAGCGTTCTGGATGAGCTGCAGCTGTCTAATGGTCTTCTTTGGAAGGCCGGTGAGGAGACCATTACAATAATCCACCCTGCTGGTGATAAAGGCATGAACAAGTTTCTCCAAGTCTTGACTGGAAACAAAACATCTAATTCCTGCAATGTTTTTGAGATGATAGTATGCTGATTTAGTTACAGCATTGACATGACTACTAAAACTAAGGTCTGTCTCCAGAATCACCCCAAGATTTCTGACTTGATTTTTAGTTGTTTGACCCCTAGAGTCAAGGTATGCATTCACCTTGAGAACTTCATCTTTGTTTCCAAATGCAATGACTTCAGTTTTCTCCTTGTTTAACTGAAGAAAGTTTTGGCACATCCAACTGTTAATTTCATCAATGCATTGGCAGAGGGAGTCAATGGGGCTATAATCATTTGGAGATAAGGCCAGGTAGATCTGGGTATCATCAGCATGGCTGTGATAGGCAATTTGGTTCTTCCTCATTATCTGACTTAGTGGGAGCATATAAGTCATATTTTAGGCGTAGTTAGCAAGGATCAGTCTGGTGTGTGAAAGTTAGAACAAGCATTTGTGTTTGTGTTGTTAGACCGTATTGTTCTTATTGTCTCTATAAAGATTTGTACGTTTATATTCATTTACGAACGCTGTTACAGAATTTGTCTTAGTGATATTCAATGGAATATTTTAATAAAAGATAACGCAGAGGACTTATTGAGTAACACTCTGGCAAGCGTTCGCCCAAGAAACCTGTAACTTTGTCGTAAGTATTTAAAAAGACATATAAGCATCATGCCTGACACTTTTGTAACTGACTAAAACTAATATTTAAGCTAAAAAACATTTGCGATTGTGAAAAATTAAGAGATGGTAAAAACTGCCGGCCGCTTGTTTTCTTAAAGAGGAACAGACAGTTACAGTCGTACCTGTTTCCTGGAACAAAACTAAAAAGGCACAACGACTGAATAAAACGGACTGAATCATAGCTTTTGCTTAAAAACAACAGTGATTTATTAAAGACACATTTAGAGACGCGTACACAGAAAATTGTGTTTCCACGCCATCTTCAACTTCAAGAAGGTTCATCTATTGGAACGTGGAAAATAAGAGCAAATCATTTTAAGATCAAATACTTTTAAATGTAGGTTTGTCAAAAAGAAAGAAGAATCTTTTATCTGTTTAGTTGTATTTAAAAATAAATAAAATCCCTTAAAAACATCACATCAAACTTGGTAGCTCAATTCTCGTTTCATCTGCATTCATCACATATTTATCAGACTTATAAAAGTATCATGATCCTTCGTAGAAGTAAATCGTATAAAACAAAGAGAATAGATTAATGACTTTGTTAGAACACAACGGGTATGAAACTATATTTGGTAACCTTTTATTCAAACTTTAAAGTAAGTTTGTGCTTTAAAATCAGCAAGTATTATAGAAATAATTGATTCTGGGGAAAAGGAATATGCAGACCTGAACTGCTGACCTTCCTGTGTGTGTGTGTGTGTGTGTGTGTGTGTGGATCTGTTTGCAGTTGGCGTCCCCTAACAACATTATTAATAAGCAGTCTTAGCAACAAAAGCGTATGTTTAATACATATTGCATATAGGTTTTAACAACGTAGGTTTTTCATACCGTCGGACATTCATTTAGCTTGTACTGTGTTTTGTTTTTTTAAGTGCAATGAAATATTCTCAGGAGAGGCCATTGAGCCAAGATGCTGGTAGACCAAGACTCTACTCGCATGTTGATGTTTCATTCAAGCGTGGTTTACGACTCAGCAGGTATTCGAAGAATGCGCATCGTGGTTTTTGGAAAGTCTTTTCTCTGGTAGAACTAGATCATAGCTACAGGCTCACCCCAGTAGACTAATACTCTAAGATATGGTCACTTTTTTAAAAAAATAAAAAATTATTTAGCCTTTTAAGCAGTAATATGCCTTGAAATAAATTCAATATAAAATTTTCTAAAAAAAAAAAATCAAACTTAAATAAGACCCACATATGGAGACTTTTTAAAATATTGCTAGTTTATTTTTTTAAAACATACAGAAAGACTTTGGCGAAATGTTTTATCGCATGTGTGAGGGGATTAAAACATTGGAGATGATACTTAAAATAAGAACCTTTTTAAAGATGCTGAAGTGTTTAATGTGAAATAAATCTGATATAAATTATACTTTAGTTGAAATTTAAGCAAAAACCACAGGATTCTACCAAATGTTTATTTAAAGTCTTAAGATTAGGCTTTGAAATCATTATTAACACTGCCATAACATTCACTTAGAGAAAAAAACAGAATAACATCTCAGATCATCTGGTCTGTAACTCGACCCCTCATCCTCCCTTGTCTGTCAGGGTCTGAGGCAGACCCTGCAGTTTCACATTGGAGATTCCCAAAGAGGAGCTGTGACTTTTGTTTATATTTAATAATGTTTATAACTTAAACTTTTTATTTTATTTTATTTTTTTTTTATTCACAGAATTTGGACATCATTGTTCACAGAAAAAAAATGTAAGACATTTTATTATCGCCTAAGACTTGTAAATGTTTATATAGTATGTTACATATAATCAAACTTATTTATTAACATCTTTAAAATAAGATAATTATGTGTTTTATAAGTTTCAATAAACTTAAATAAATGTTGAATGTGTTTAAAATGCATGATGAATGAATTGCCTTTGTAACATGCTGACATATATAATTATATATGTATTACCACCTTCTTTAACCCTCTGGATCAGAAGGGTTTTGGGGTCCCCTGTAGAAATTTTGTCATGTCCCTGACATTGGTGTTTTTCAGAATCTTAAAAAAGCATATTAATAGTCTAAAGTCTGATTATACTGTATTCAGCACAAACTTGGCTACAATAATATGCCTGTAGCTTGAACACACATGTTTGTGGTTTTAAGAAAACAGCATTTATGTGTGGTTAGTGAAAAACGAAAACACTTGTTTAAAATGTGTGATAAATGGATTGCTTTGCTGTAACATGTTTGTTACTAGGATCTGTTTTATAAGTTCAATAAACTACATAACGAATACTTGTTTTAAAATAATGATGAATGATTTGCTTGGTAACATGGAAGTAACATGCTGTCATATAATTAAATATTTCCACATTCTTTAAAATAGAGGCAAGTCTCTCTTTAGCTTGAAATGTTTATGATTTATCAGAACACAAATTTGTATAATGACATGGGTATTACTCTGACATAACAACGTAAATGCAGTTTATGATGAAATTTCCTGAGTCCTCGTAATTAAGATTGCAATCAATATCTTATTTAAAAAGGGGTGTATGCAGAATTTTGGTAAACGTAGAGTACAAAATCATTACGACTATATGTGGAACGTCCACAGAAAACATACAAAACAACTGTGTGTGTGTGTGTGTGTGTGTGTGTGTGTGTGTGTGTCAGCTCGTCTAACTCAGACTGACATTTTACTCTTGTGAGTTAGAAGAGCTCAAAAGCAGGACTTAATTTCCCAACTTAGGTACATTTTGTAAACATTTAATTTTAGTTAATTGCCCCCAGAATAATGTATGTTATATATAATCACAGTTTTTAACTACCTTCTTTAAAAGAAGAGAGTTGTGTGTTTTATAAGTTCAATAAACTTAAATGTTGAATATGAGTTTAAAATGTACGATAAAAGATTTGCTTTGCTTTAGTAACATGTTTGTTACTATGACATATATGATTATATATTTTGTTTATTACCATATTCTTTAAATGAAGAGAATGATGTGTTAAATAAATGTTGAATACTTGTTTAAAATGAATGATTAATGATTTGCTTTAGTAACATGCCGTCATATATAATTATATATTTCCATATTCTTTAAAATAGAGATAAGTCTCTCTTTATCTTGAAATGTTTGCATGATTTATCAGAACACAAATTTGTTTAATGACATGGGTATTACTCTGATATAACAATGTGGTTTATGATTAAACTTCTTGAGTCCTCATAATTTAGATTGCTTAAAAACAATATATATAAACATTTTTTAGGGAGGTCATGGAGTGTCATGGAGTGTCTATGGAGTGTAGTAATACTCCAAATAATTGTCCCACGATCATAACAGCTTTTTACATTATACTAAACGATTTCTATGAAAATATAAAATGCAGAAAGTTTACTGTGATGGGTGGGTTAAGGGGATGATACTGTATAAATTGCATTAATATAATGGTAATATAAATATTAAAGGTTCTAAATATAATGTAGAAACTCAAATGTCTGTGATACAAATACAAATATACAAATAAACGTGAACTGAAATATGTATATGGAAATACTCCATAAAACATGCCCGGACATGTTGAGTCCACTATATCCCTTACCATTTGCCTGTTAAAATATTTATTTTCAAAGACGAGAGTAAGACTCTGACGATTGAATGTGTGTCTGTGTTGGCTACTTGTTTAACCTATGGTGTGGGGGAAGTGTCCTCTCACAGCGAGAGGGAGAGGGAACATTCTATTGAGCCCATGAGTAAATTACTTATAAAGCACATGAATTATTTATTTATTTTCTAAGATGTAATGTTTTCTGTGATGGTTGTAACATGTATAATTATCTGTAGATAAAAACATCAGGATTCTGTGTAATATCGCCGTTTTAGACGATTACGCAAATGTGTGTGTGTGTGTGTGTGTGTGTGAGTGAGAGAGAGAGAGAGAGAGAGAGAGACAGAATTAAAGTGACCATTTTTTGTATTCATCTCATTCAAAGAATAGTCATCCTCGCAAAAGGAGGAAATATTTTGCTCTTGGAAAATGTAAGGCAATTTATATTTTTTAACCATTTCATTTGTTAAGCTAAGCATTTTTATCCCTTCTCAATGATAGCTTATTTTATTTAAATTCTTTTTATTCAACAGAATATATTGCAGGTACGCATATTGTGATATGTTCTCATGACTTTTTAATATTGATCGTTCATTATTGTTTTTTTTTCATAGAGAAAATCCCATAGAGATAGAGAGGGAGAGAAAGCGTGCAACGGGACACCACGCGTGCCGCAGATGGGGAGGGGCGCCCACACAGATGTTCCCATGAGGAAGTTTCAAAACGCTCCATAATATCTTCAAAACATTCCTCAACTGCTCATTTATGGTTTTTCCACCGACCGGATAACATCCCGGATGACGCCGGAGCTTCACGCATGACGATTGTAACATCTGGATCTCATTTGAGGGGTCAACACCGATGGGGGTGGTCGCGATGTGGGTGGGCCGCGTGGGGGAGGGGGGAAAGGTCACAAAGGTCAAAGCCATCAGTCATTTTGTCATAAGCTGCCGGATATAGACTACTACTGAATTATTTGTACCAGCACATCAGTGAGCAGCAGACAGCCCACCCAGATGCTTTTCTCATCTTGGCTGGAGACTTTAATCACGCAGACTTAAAGAGTGTGTTCCCGAAGATATACCAGCATGTTGACTTCCCTACAAGGGGAAAAAACACGCTGGACTTTGTTTACGCCACCCAGAGAGGAGCATACAAGGCCCTCCCCCTCCCCCACCTCGGAGCCTCAGACCGCTCGTTAAAGTCATCAAACCAATACACAAACAGATTCAAGTGTGGCCGGAAGGGTCGTCAGAGGCACTTCAGGACTGTTTCGACACCACTGACTGGAATATGTTCAAGCAGGCTGCCACATACAACAATATTACAGACCTCCAAGAATACACTGAGACTGTCACTGCCTACATCACCAAGTGCATTGATGATGTAACGGTCACAAAGACTATCACTGTCCGGGCCAACCAGAAGCCGTGGCTGACAGGGGAGGTCTACAGACTTCTGAAGGCTCGGAAAGCTGCCTTTAGAGCTGGAGATGAGGAGGGCCTGAGGACAGCTAGGGCCAACCTATCCCATGGCATCAGAGAGGCCAAGAGACAGTACTCCAAGAGGATAGCCCATCGTTTCAGCGACAGACACATCTTGAAATAAAATACTCATATGTCAGGATGCTGTTCATAGACTTCAGTTCAGCATTCAACACAATCATCCCTCAGCAGCTCACTCACACATTGGCCCAGCTGGGGCTCAACACCTCTCTGTGCGACTGGTTGTTGGACTTTCTGACCAGAAGACCTCAGGCAGTATGGGTCGGCATTAACACATCCAGCACCATCACACTGAACACAGGGGCCCCCCAAGGATGTGTGCTGAGCCCCCTCCTCTTCACTCTGCTGACCCACGACTGCACACCATCACACAATTCTAACCTTTTCATTAAGTTTGCAGATGACACGACTGTGGTGGGTCTCATTAGCAACAGGGATGAGACAAACTACAGGAGCGAGGTGAGCCGCCTGGCCGGGTGGTGCAGGGACAACAATCTCTCTCTGAATGTGAAGAAGACGAAGGAGATTGTTGTTGACTTCAGGAGAGTGCACACTCAGCATGCTCCTCTGACCATCAATGGTGCGACTGTGGAGAGAGCGAGCAGCACCAAGTTCCTGGGTGTGCACATCACAGAGGACCTCTCCTGGTCCAACAACACTGCGGCACTGGCCAAGAAAGCACAACAGCGTCTCTACTTCCTCCGCAAACTCAGAAGAGCCAGAGCCCCGACCCCCATCATGTGCACCTTCTACAGAGGCACCATCGAGAGCATCCTGACTAGCTGCATCACTGTGTGGTATGGCGCCTGCAACGCGTCCTGCCGCAAGTCCCTTCAACGGATAGTGAGAGCAGCTGAGAAGATCGTTGGTGTCTCTCTCCCCTCCCTCCAGGACATCTACAGCACCCGTCTCACCCGCAAAGCCCTCAGCATTGCAGGTGATCCCACCCACCCGACACACAGCTTCTTCAGTCTGCTGCCATCAGGGAGGAGACTGCGGAGTCTCCAGGCGAGGACCAGCAGACTGAAGGACAGCTTCATCCATCAGGCTGTCAGAAAGCTGAACTCCCTCCCGTCCTTGCCCCCCCTCCCCTCTTTTACCCCACGCAACACTGAACTCTGACACTACGACCCCCCCCCCAGCTCCCCACACCCCCAGGACCTCCCCCCCCCCCCCCCTTACAAACTGTGACCCGCACCAGCCACTTTGTGCAGCACTGGACTGATCTCTACCTCATCCAGCATTGTCTGTAAACTACCTCTTCTGACAGTCTGATAAAAGACTGTTCTTTTTTTGCACAGTTTTGTTTTATTTAACTGGTTTGCACTCGATCTGCCATGTGCCTTATGCCACTTTATCTATCTCTCTTTTATTTTATTTTTTATTTTTCTACAATGTCCTCATTTGTATATCTGTATAGTTTGTATGTACATATGGTTAAACTGTATTTATCTGTATTTGAACGTCTACTGTCAGTGTTTAATGTTAACTGTATGCACCAAGGGTCTGAGAGTAATGCAATTTCAATTCTCTGTATGTATGTACTGTACATGTGGAAGAATTGACAATAAAGCAGACTTGACTTGACTTGACTTGACAAGATATTTGACCTGCTAAAGTTTTATTATTAATTCAACATAAACATTTTATATGCAGAATGTGCCTCTGTACTGATTCATATATAATATGAATGAGTCTCCTCTTAATTGTGATCTCTCTTGAACTTGATGTATATTTCCTTTGATCATATACTGCATATACTTGCATATTATTTTCTTTTGATCTTTTGGCTGTGTTGCTCACTTTCTTTTTTAAAAAAAGCTACAGATTTAAACCTGTGGATTGCATGTGATATTTTGGATACATGACCCACAATATTCCATACTGCATTGCACTATAGGATATCAAAGTACACCGCAACATTGTTTGTTATATTTGTAACTTAAATGAAAAACTGGGGCTCGCTGTCATAAGCAGGAGAATTTGTTGAATTTGTTTTGATGAAAAAAATTGCATAAATGCATACACTTTTTATTTTTTTTATGTACTACAAGACAGCCTAATGTTGTATATTTCGTAACAGCTTTTGTGAAAACAAATGAATTGCAATAAAGTCACACTGTCTGGCATTCATTGATCAAGGGAGATCACTGATCAAATCTAACCGAAAAAGTTGTCATAAGATGAATTCCTGATGATTCCTGAAATAATACATGAGAAATTCAATTGTTTTTTGTTTTTTTTGTAGCCAAGATTTCACAGTGTGTACACAGAATTTGACAGAATATTTGACTTTTTATTTGAATTTGAATATTAAAAAAAAGTGTGACAACTAGCCCCAGTCTCTGCTATATACACTCACTCAAGTGTGGCTATTGACCTCTATGTCTTGAACAATACCTAGAGCCATTCTCAACACACACACACACAGAGGTGGTCAGTAACGAAGTAAAAGTAATTCGTTACTGTACTTAAGTAATTTTTTCAATTATCTGTACTTTACTGGAGTAGTTTTATTTTGAGCAACTTTTACTTTTACTTCACTACATTCCAAAGCATAAGATCGTACTTTTTACTTCACTACATTTCATAAAAGGTATCGTTACTCCTTATAATACATCACGTGCTCCGAGACGCAGAAGCGGCGTGTGATTCATGAACAAACTGATTCTTTTCAATTAACCTGTTAAATCGGTTCGCAGATCGCAACAAACGATTCATTCACGAATTGGAATGATCCGATTGCAGCTGTTCTCGACTCGAAAACTCACTGATTCAAATGAACCGTTTAGAGCGAGTCTTCAGTGAACTGAACTCACTGATTCAAATGAACCGTTTAGAGCGAGTCTTCAGTGAACTGAACTCACAAGTAAAGAACCGGGAGATCTTGTGAGCGCGCGCGACTGATGCTGTGAAAAGTAAGTTACTAATGTCGAATTTTAGGATTAATTATTGTAACTGAAAATCATATTTAGGTCAAAACTGTCAGTTGTTTGTGAACTAAATCTGCTGTAAAGGGTGATCTATTTAAGCCCTCTGAAATGCTTGAATGCAGACAGATCAATGTTTTAGGTAAAAAAAACGAAACATTAAAATAACACAAATTAAATAAAATAACTCATGCACGTTCATATTCCCCGCTGCTGTAACGTTAGCAGTTTTATTAAAATGCTACGCATTTAGCCCTATGTGACGTCTGTTTTTATATTGTTTATCAACAGTATCATTTTTTATATTGTTTAGATCATCTAGCCCAGTAGACAGATGTGAATGTTTATTCATAACCATACTGAACATAAGTAAATATTCTTAGCTGATGCTAACTGTCTAGCTAACAAGCTTGCTGGTGCTAAGTTGAGGAAATTTTTAGATATAAAGTCCAAATATTTTTATTCAACCAACTAGATAGATTCCAAAGAAATAGTAAAAAGAATGGATGTGATGTTCAGAACATAACTACAGTAATTATCAAAGTGGGAAGTGATGCCCTCTGGGGGCATTTGGCCAGGAGTGTTTTTACACCACAGACAAGGTTTGAGAAGAAAAAAATCATTATGAAAATATAATTATATTTTCCTTAAAATTTTCTTCCTAACTTCAGGCCAAATTCTCATGTCATATATAACTGACAAGAAGTTTTAAAACACTTTTTTCTTATTGGTGAAAAATAGATGGTCAAATCTGTTTTCTCTCAGGTATATCGCAGTGTAAGCTTCACAGTGAACATTACGACAAAATATATATCTTGACTCCATATAGTGGTTATTTTGGGAAAATCCCAGGTATTTTGGGCAGTAGGATTATAAAAATATGTGCTAATATAAAATTAACGTAAATAGTCTTTATAAAATTGGAAAATAAATCTATCTATCAGTACTTTTTTACTTAAGTACATAAAAAATCTAGTACTTTTGTACTTTCACTCGAGTAAAATTGAAAAAGCAGTACTTTTACTTTTACTGGAGTAATATTTTATTATACGTATCTGTACTTTTACTCAAGTACTTGATCTGTGTACTTTGTCCACCACTGCACACACACACACACACACACTGTCTTTGTTTGCTGGCTGACATTATTGTTTTGCTGAAAACACATGATGTGCCAGCTCTCTCTCTCCACAGCTCTCATTGTGTCTCAGTGAAGTACATTTAGGGCCACTTGTCCGCAAAAATGAGCTATACTTTCACTGAGAAGAGGGCTGAAACCTCTTGACTCCTCTACTTCTCCACATTAGCAGTAGATACTCGGTCCTTTCTAGCCGTAAACTAGCCTGACAATCGTTTCAGTGAGAGGTAGCACACCCAGTGAGAGAGAACAGTGGCTCAAGAGGGCTTGTGAGGGTAAAAATGCCACCATTTCATTATCCCTGCGACATGGAGTGTCAGTTTAGACACGAATGTACTAACATTAGCATAATTACAGCTTTTTATGAGAAAATTAGCACACAGTTAGCACATGCTGGCTTTCACTTCATTACAGTGCTGGTGTGAGATCATTAGCTTCAAAAAGGAATTAAGATTTTGCTGATTATGTACATTTTGCCTAATTTCGGAATTGAACTGCAATCAAGAAGGAAGTGTTTTTGTTCTTATTGTCTTTTTAATGAAATCAAGGTTAAAATTGCACTCAGTAATTTGTGCTGGCTATTCTCATGAATGTATGTTGTTAACACCTACCATCGCAAATGTAGCATATAGCAAAGGTTTTCATTATAGATGACATTGTAGAAATGCAATATTTGTCATTAAACATTATTAATTTATTCCATGAGTGAAAACTCCCAATAATATAAGAGTTACCAAAACAACCACAATCCATGTGTACGACTTGCTCCATGTAAAATTAATTAACTATGT
Source organism: Aspiorhynchus laticeps (assembly GCA_023376895.1). Taxonomy (NCBI): domain Eukaryota; kingdom Metazoa; phylum Chordata; class Actinopteri; order Cypriniformes; family Cyprinidae; genus Aspiorhynchus; species Aspiorhynchus laticeps. The sequence goes on along the minus strand of JALXFT010004298.1, from coordinate 57,621 downwards.
GATTGTACATTATTGTCAATATTTTTTTTCAAAAGTACTGTTTATTAATTTGTTTTTGTTTGTTTATTACAATTCATAGGTTTGGGGTTTTATTTATTTGTTTAAATTTGCTATTTTTACTTGGCAAGGGCACATTAAATTGATCAAATGTGACAGTAAAGACATTTATAATTTATAATGTTCTTAAAAAAAACAAACAACCAAAAAAATTATATAATATTACCAAATTTCTATTAAAGGGGTCATCGGATGCCCATTTTACACAAATTGATATGATTCTTTAGGGTCTTAATGAAAAGTCTATAACATACTTTGGTTAAAATTTCTCAATGGTAGTGTAAAAAAACCTGTAAAAATCAGCTCTGTTTTCAGCAGGCTGTTATAGTCAATATTGCTTTAAATGCTCATGAGCTCTGCTGACTCCGCCCCTCTCTTCCATGGAGTGAGGAGCAGACCATAGATATGTGTAGATTCCCAATTCGACGAGATGGTCCTCACTGCAGAACACAAGATCCAGGGGGCGGAGTTGGATCTAGATCCAACTCCTCCCACCTTACATAGACCTAAACCTACCCGTCTCCACCCCCTGATCCCTAAACCCACACATCCCCACCCCTAAACCTACCCATCTCCACCCCTAAACCTACCAATCTCCACCCCCTGGATGTGGATCCAACCCTGCCCCCTGGATCTTTGTTCTGCAGTGAGGGGCTACTGAATTCGACTGCTCCAGATACGTTGATGTGTCCGCCATCTCACATTCACCATAATAATCAATGAATATTCAAAGATATACAAGCATATAACTTGCTGCTATAGAAGCACACATAGACATATATGTATATACAGTATATATATGTATATACAGTATATAGACGCACACACTCAATGCGCTCAAAGATTCGCAGATCGTTCCAAAAATGGCAGATGGCTTACATATCGCAGCCCATGGAAACAGTCGATAATGAGGCAACTAGGTATATATACACTATATTGCCAAAAGTATTGGGTCGCCCCCTTCTAATGAACAGGTTTGACTACTTTAGTCATTTCTATGAGTACAAATCTTAATGTTAAAGCATATAATGATACTCTAGGAAATGGTGTGCTTCTAATATTATAGCAACAGTTTGGACAGGATCCTTTTTCTAACATGACAATGCATCTGTGTATAAGGCAAGGTTCAAAAAGAAAATGATTGATTCAGTCAGTGTGGAAGAACTTGACTGGTCTGCATAAAACCAGTTCCTAATCGCAGTTTAACACCTCTGGTGTGACTGTAAATGCAGACCTTGAGCCAAAAACTCATCACCAAACACCAATGACTTGTACATATGGGTTCAGTCATTTTAGACACTTCCAAAACTGTTGCAACAAAGATGGAAATACAATTTTTAAATACATGAATTATGTTCCCATCGTTGTTGCCACAGATTTGGAAGTGCATTTTTCTGTTCTAAAGAAGGGGGCGACCCAATACTTTTGTCTATATAGTGTATGTACAATCATTGGTGTTTGGTGATGAGTTTTTGGCTCAAGGACTGTTTTCAACATTGATAATGATAAGGAATGTTTCTTAAACAGCAAATCAGCATGTTAGAATAATTTCTAAAGGATCATGCGACAATTAAGACTGGACAAATTATTCAACTTTGCATCAAAATAATTCATTATATTTTAAATGATATTTTAATAGAAAATGAGTGATTTAAAATTGTAGCAATATTGCATAATATTACTGTTGTTATTGAATTTTTAATTAAATAAATGTTGTCTTGGGGAGCATAATACTTTAAAAATCTAACTTACCCCAAACTTTTTAACAGTAGTGTAAGTTTATTGTCTTTTTTGGAGCTTGGCAGCTGTGGTCACCGTTGTATGAAAAAGAGGAGCAATATATTTTTCAGAACTTCTACGTATGTTTTTGATCAGTTTGGAATGACATGAGGGTGAGTAAATGATGATATGATTTTCATTTTTGGTTAAACTATTCTTTTGACCTCTATATTCACACTTTGGTTGCAAATGTGCAACCTACCCAATACCACATGTCAACACTGTGTCGGCAAGAAAAAGAGGTTATCAGATAGTGTTACCACAGCAGCCCTACGGTGTGTTTGTGACAGAGGATTTTCTCCAGCACTCCTGCTACTGTTACTAACGTCTGGCTGCGGCTGGCCGTGTGTCATATTGATGAACACAAAGAGAAGGATGAGCAGTGTAGTGTCACGCTATTCCCACTCACAAGTTAGACAGTCAATTATGACTTTTATGACACAGATGCCATTTATTGCATCATAACCATCTGATATTCAATTTCAGACCTAAGATGCAATACTTTTTCCATTGATCAAATCTGCTGAGATTCAAGATGCCATTCGAAAGGGCCTTTGGAAATGGTTTATGGTGGATTAAACTACAATGCAACACTTTGTCACTTTTATAAGGACTTGAGGGTTGATCGGATTGATCTGTGGGTGGACAGATCAATCCGTGATGCGGTTAACAAACGCACTGCCGCATACAACGAGGCTCTTTTGTCTGGGAATATGAGCGTGTATAAAGCATCGTGTTATGCTCTCAGACGAGCAGTAAGCGCCGCCAAACATCGCTACAAAGAGAGCATTGAGTCTCATTTTCAGCTCAATGACTCGCGACGCATGTGGCAGGGACTAAGGACCATCTGTGCCTTTGGAAACAAATACTCCGCAGAGGTGAGTGCAGATCCATCGCTGGCCGAAGAATTAAACACCTTCTACGGCCGGTTTGATTGCAACGGCGGCAGCGCGGCTCTGCCGATCAGCGCGTCAGGAAGCAGCAGCCAGAGAAGCGAGAATCATGTGATCACCGTGTCGGAGGACGAGGTTCGGAGGGCACTAAAGGGAGTGAACATCAGGAAAGCGGCTGGACCTGATGGGATCACAGGCCGGGTTCTGAGATCATGCGCTGATCAGCTTGCTGGGTTGTTCACGTCTATCTTCAACGAGTCCCTTGCTACCTCTGTAGTTCCCACCTCCTTTAAAAAATCCACCAACATCCCTGTGCCTAAGAACAGTAAACCCTCCTGCCTGAATGACTATCGACCAGTGGCCCTCACATCAATAGTCATGAAGGTTTTTGAGAGACTTGTTAAGAGCCACATTAGCTCATCTATCCCTGCTACTTTGGACCCTCTTCAGTTTGCCTATCGTCCCAATAGATCAACTGATGATGCCATCTCACACATTCTCCACTCCTCCCTCACACACATTGACAGCAGCAATGGTAACTATGCAAGACTGCTATTCATAGACTATAGCTCAGCTTTCAACACCATAGTCCCCATCAAGCTGACTTCCAAACTCACAGGCCTTGGCCTAAACACTTCACTCTGCGACTGGATTCAAGATTTCCTCACCGGCAGACCTCAAGTGGTGAAGGTAGGCCAGTACACCTCAAACTCCATCACCCTGAACGTAGGAGCCCCGCAGGGCTGCGTTCTGAGTCCCCTGCTCTACTCTCTCTACACACATGACTGTGTGTCCTCTCACAGCTCCACTTCTATCATCAAATTTGCTGATGATACTGTGGTTCTGGGCCTCATTTCCAACAATGATGAGACCGCATACTTGGATGAGGTGGAGAGACTAACATCATGGTGCCAGGACAACTGTCTCTCTCTGAACGTGAGCAAAACCAAAGAGCTGATTGTGGACTTCAGAAAGAGACACCTGCTGCCCTACACTCCTCTTGTGATCAGCGGGACCCCTGTGGAGAGAGTAAGCAGCTTCAAGTACCTCGGTGTAAACATCTCCGAGGACCTGACTTGGACTACACACATCCAAACACAGGTTAAGAAAGCCAGGCAAAGACTGTACCATCTGCGACAGCTGAGGAAATTCAGGGTCTCACCAACAATCCTGAAAACTTTCTATGCAGGGACCATAGAAAGTGTATTGACTCAGTGTATTTCAGTGTGGTATGGAAACAGCTCCAGCCAAGATTGCAAAGCCCTGCAGAGAGTTGTGCGCTTAGCTGAGCGTATCTCTGGGTCGGCTCTCCCCTCTCTGCAGGACATCTACATCAAACGCTGCAGAAGCAGAGCTGTCAAAATCACCAAGGACTCAAATCACCCTGGAAACTGTCTCTTCTCTATGCTGCCTTCTGGTAAGCGCTTCCGCAGCCTAATGGCAAAAACCGAGAGACTTAGGAGGAGTTTCTTCCCCACGGCCATCAGGCTCCTGAACTCAAACTCAGCCTCTTAACATCATCTGACTTACTTCAAATCACTAATCACACACTCATTATGCTCTACCTCATACTGTCAGTGTCATTTGCTCATTTGCACACAACACTTTCTGTGTCTTGTAACATATCTCATCTTATTTTTTATATTTATATTATTTTTTTGTGATTGGCTGCTTCATGTCAACCATGTTCTACCTGTTTGCACATTCCTCTCTGTACAGTCATGCTTATCTTAATATTTAATTCTACAGCATACTGTCATGCACATTCTTTTATATTTTATTCTTTATATCTTATTTTTTATTCATTTTATTTTATGTATACTTCCCTTGTGTTGTATTTTTCAATATTTGCACTGTCCATGGAGCGGACCCGACTCTCATTTCACTGCTGGTTATAGCTACAATCTCTGTATAGTCGTGTATGTGACAAATAAAACTTGAAACTTGAGGGGCTGTTACGCAGAAACTCATGACACAACGAGAATCCATCCTTTAATGGGTGTAAGCGTAATTGGGTGTTCCTTGAACTGTGGGCGCATTTTGCCCTGTGGACTTTTAGAAAATAACTTCTGAAACACACTTCTTACACTCTTTATTTAATTTTTCTACTGGCAGAGTCCAACCGTGTATGCACATGCATCACTGGAGAACTCTTATTTGTATTACATTCTGTAAAGGAAAACATGCTGAAAATAACATTTCAAGGATTTTTGGAATTACATGTCTGACCCTTTGTCTAATTTTAGCTAGCATTTTATATATCCAAAGCAGGGCTTGAAAACGAAAAAAAAATCAATCGGTTCACTCCGAGCAGAATCGATATTTTAACGTTTCTGTTCCTGCGTTCCTCATGTATTATTATCCTTCCGAAACCGGATAATAACGTATTTTTTTTCTTTGCCTATAATAATAATAATAATAATTATAATAATAATAATAATAGAGTACAGCGTTTTCTTTACTCAATAATAGGAAAAGAAAAAAACAACAACACAAAAAATCTGGTAGGCTATCTTAACCCGCGCTTAATCATAGCCAATACAGCATCGTCTTTTATAGATTTTGGCCAAATGTAGCCTACTAAACAAAAGAAAAAATCTGCTAACGCTTTAACGACATTAAAGTATTTTTTCAAGATATTTAAAAATGTTTGCTGCATTGTTAAATGCTCTGATAAAATTGCGTTTTGAGAGGAAAAAAAAAACATAGGCTAAGTCGCATTTTATGATTACATTCAGAAATAATGTAGGCTAAAATGCCGGTAAAAGCAGAATGTTTAGAAACATTATAAACACAAGTTCCCTTCTCTCCACAACAAATCCTCCAAAGTTAAGGTGATTTAAAGCATTTAGGCTATATAAATAGTAGGCTTTGTGCTCCACTCTCATCGATCATCATCCTTCGCATGTCAGCATAGTGGTCACGCTGAATGTAACAGATTATACAACGGAGCAGTGCTACTTATTATATGGTTCTTTAACTGTATTTTGATAACGAACAGGCTGCAATCGCAAAAATATGTTGTCTGTGTGCGTGTCAAGCGCCTGCGCGATATACTGGTAACTTATACAGATAGAAGCAGACATTCAAAACTGTCACGCTTTTGCAAAGTAAAGAAAACGTCTCGGTTACGTATGTAACCCTCGTTCCCTGAAGGAGGGAACGGAGACGTCACGTCGGGTGACCGACGAATTGGGATCTCGCTTAGAGAGACCAATCCACTACGAGTGTATCTAAACGAGCCAATGCACATTGGCATGCGATTATTGCATCCAGCTGCTGCTGATCACAGCGTGAGTATAAGTAGGCAGCAGGTGCAGCGCATATTCAGGTTTTCGATGAGGAGCCGAGCCGGTGACCCGGCCGCTCAGCGGTGGTACAGTAGCCGTGGCGACGGGACGTGACGTCTCCGTTCCCTCCTTCAGGGAACGAGGGTTACATACGTAACCGAGACGTTCCCTATCAGTCGGTCACTCCGAGTCACGTCGGGTGACCGACGAATTGGGATCCCTACCAAAAGGCCACGGATACTGCCCCTTCCAGTGCCCTGTGGAAGCCTCCTGCGCCCTTACTTTTTGGCGCAGGTCAGAGCTTCACAAGAAGACCAGCTACTGTTGCTATGGCACTACCCACTCAGTAAGACTGGATAACACTGGGAAACGTACCCGTTCCACTTGGAACAGGAACGCTGCGGAAGCCCAACCTTCCCGAAGGAGGTTCAGAAGCACTTACGCATATGAACAACCGATTAGGTGCATATGGAAGATTAGAGGTGATTGTAGCCTCTTAGCAGAATGTCTGCCGGGGAACACGGGCTCTGAGGCTATACCGTTGACTTTACACATATGGGATCCAATTAGGTCTCACATATGGACCCCAGCCCTCTACCGGTTCTCACGGATTTACCGAGTGAGGGCCTGGCGCTGGACGCTCCGCCACGTCTGGCTGCCGAGGGGACGGAGGAGCTCTACAGGGTCTACAGTATGGACTCTCTGGAGTAGTTTCAGCAAGCCGACCCGAAACCGGAGCCTCTCAGTGCTTCTACCCGTTTGAGGTGAGAACACAGGAGGAGACCGGTTCCACACGAAGGCTATAGAACCTAGCGAACGTGTTAGGGGTCGCCCAACCCGCAGCTCTACAGATATCTGCCAGCGAGGCGCCACGAGCCAACGCCCAGGAAGAAGCAACACTTCTAGTAGAGTGGGCTCTCAACCTGAACGGGCAAGGCACACCCCGTGCCTGATAAGCCAGGGTGATGGCATCCACTATCCAGTGGGCCATCCTCTGCTTGGAGACGGCATTCCCCTTCTGCCGGCCTCCATGACAGATAAAGAGCTGGTCTGAGGTCCTGAAGCTTTGCGTCCTGTCAACGTAGCATCTCACTGCTCGGATGGGACAAAGCAAAGCTAGGGCTGGGTCTGCCTCCTCCGAGGGCAGCGCTTGCAGGCTCACCACCTGGTCCCTGAAGGGAGTGGTGGGAACCTTGGGCACATAGCCGGGCCGGGGCCTCAGGATTACCTGGGAGTCAGCCGGTCCAAACTCTAGGCACGAATCGTCGACCGAAAATGCGTGCAGGTCCCCTACCCTCTTGATGGAGGCCAATGCGAGCAGGAGCAGAGTCTTCATTGAAAGAAACTTCAGCTCGACTGTTTGCAAAGGCTCAAATGGGTCCTGCTGTAGTGCTGTGACTAGAGACAGGTCCCAAGAAGGTATAGAGGGGGGCCGCGGAGGATTTAATCTTCTCGCCCCCCCTAAGGAACCTGATGACCAGGTCATGCTTCCCCAGCGACTTCCCGTTCACGGGTACATGGTTAGCAGCAATTGCAGCCACATAGACTTTAAGGGTGGAGGGAGACAGCCTTCGCTCCAGCCCTTGCTGCAGAAAGGACAGCACGACTCTGATCGGGCACTTCTGGGGGTCTTCTCGGTGAGAAGAGCACCACTCGACGAACAGGTTCCACTTCAAAGCGTAAGCATGTCTCGTAGACGGCGCTCTCGCCGAAGTGATGGTGTCAACTACCCCTTGGGGTAGGTCACCTAGAACCTCCGCGTCCCGTCCAGGGACCAGACATGAAGTTTCCAGAGGTCTGGACGCGGGTGCCACAAGGTGCCCCGTCTCTGAGTCAGTAGATCCTTCCTCAGAGGAATCTGCCAAGGAGGGGCTGTCACGAGGAGCATCAGTTCTGGGAACCAAGTCCGAGTGGGCCAATACGGCGCCACGAGCAAGACCTGCTCCTCGTCCTCCCTGATCTTGCACAGTGTCTGTGCGAGAAGGCTCACTGGGGGGAACGCATACTTGCGAAGGCCCCGCGGCCAGCTGTGTGCCAGTGCATCCGTGCCGAGTGTGCCCTCGGTCAGCGAGAAAAACAACTGGCAATGAGAGGTTTCTAGGGACGCAAACAGGTCTACCTGAGCTGGCCCGAAACGTCTCCACATCAGCTGGACCGTCTGGGGGTGGAGTCTCCACTCTCCGGGGAGCGCAGCTCGTGACAGCTCGTCAGCTGCCCGGTTGAGCAAGCCCGGAATGTGAATGGCACGAAGCGACCTCAGATGCTTCTGACTCCAGAGGAGGAAGTTGCGACATGCGACGGGAGCGTAGACCACCTTGTCGGTTGATGTACGCAACGGTCGCCGTGTTGTCCGTGCGGACCAGTACGTGTTCGCCTCGTAGGCGGCTCCTGAGGCGGATCAAGGCCAGGCGTACTGCCAGCAACTCTAGGCAATTGATGTGCCAGTGCAGTTGGGGGCCCGTCCAAACCCCCGACACTGCAAGCCCGTTGAACGTGGCACCCCAGCCAGTGGTGGAGGCATCCGTGTAAACCACAGCATGCCTGGAGACCTGTTCCAGGGGCACTCCTGCCCGAAGGAACGAAAGGTCCGACCACGGGGTGAGGGTTTGGCGGCAGGCCGGTGTGACTTGGACCCGGTGAGTGCCGTGTTGCCACGCCCACCTCGGGATTCGGCCATGAAGCCAATGTTGAAGCGGTCTCATATGAAGCAGCCCCAACGGCGTAACTGCCGCCGTAGCTGCCATATTAAGGGTCGCCCGTCTCAGGGCCTCTTGCTCTTACGCTTGCCACCAGGTTTGGCGGGGGCCTGGACGGGCGGGGCGGCTGCCCTGCGACCGGCTCCACGGCGCTGCTTTGCTGGAGGCTGCTGCGATTGCTGCGCGGGAGCGGCGGCAGGGGGCCGCCCTCGGCGACGAGTAGACTGAGGCGCTGCCACCGGCGGCCGGGTGGAGGCAGCAGCTGCACGCCGGGGCAGGATGTGCCTGATGGCCTCAGTCTGCTTCTGTGCAGCGGAGAACTGCTGGGCGAAGTTCTCCACTGCGTCGCCGAAAAGGCCGGTTTGGGACACAGGGGCATTCAAGAACCGCATCTTGTCCGACTCCCTCATGTCAGCCAGACACAGCCAGAGATGGCGTTCCTGGACCACCATAGTGGACATCGCACGGCCCAGAGACCGCGCAGTGACCTTCGTCGCTCGTAGCGCGAGGTCAGTAGCGGTACGAAGCTCTTTGAGAACTTCTGGGTCGTGCCCACCCTCGTGCAGGTCCCTCAGTGCCTTGGCCTGATGAACCTGCAACAACGCCATAGCGTGTAGGGCGGAAGCAGCTTCACCACAGGCCGCATAAGCACTGCCGGTCAGGGCCGACGAGTACCTACAGGCCCGGGAGGGGAGCAACGGATTTCCACGCCAAGTGGCCGCGGTATTTGGACACAATTGCATCGCAACCGACCGCTCCACCGGCGGGATCTCCATATACCCCCGCGCTGCCCCACCGTCGAGGGTGGTGAGGGAGGACGAGCCACTGGAACGATTTCGGGCAGTGAAAGGTGCCGTCCACGATCCAGTGAGCTCATCATGCACTTCCGGGAAGAAAGGTACCGGGGTGGGGCCCTGAGAACCAGCACGAGCCACCCCGAGAAACCAATCGTCCAACCTAGAGGGTTCGGGACGCGGTGGAGGTTTCCACTCGAGCCCGACCCTTTCGGCGGCCCGGGCAAGCATAGCCACCATCTCTGGATCCGTATCCGGCACCGCTGACCGCCCAGAAGGTGGCAGCGGTGCCGAATCATCATCTCCAGACAGGTCTGGCTCACCCTCCGATGGAGCGATCGACATCCGATCGTCGGGGGGAGCACCAAAGGATACCAGTGGTACCCCACTGGAGGGTCCAGCCAGTTCCCTCGGCAGCTCCACAGGCTGCGAAGTGCCGGTGGAAAGAGGAGCCCTCGAAGGTTGGTTCCTTGGAGGGGAATTCCTCACCGTCACCGTAAGACCAGTCCGGCTACTGCCAGAAGTAGCGCCCCCCCGGCTGCCGCCAGGGGGAGCCCTAGATCTAGGCAGAGGCACGGGCACCCCGCCCCCTTGCAGGAAACGGAGTCTGGTCCGCAACTCCGCGACGGTCATTTTCCCGCACTGGGAGCATGACTCGTCCACGAAAGCCGCCTCAGCGTGCTTAATGCCCAGACACGAGAGGCAGCGATCGTGACCATCACCCGGCGCCAGGTAACGACCGCATCCAGAAACGCACGGGTGGAAGGACATCTTTAAAAAGACACGTCTTTGAAAAGACGTTCCACCCGCGAATGCTCTTTTAGAGAAATTGCTCTCTTAGTGTGCTGAAGCGCACAGGGGAGATGGCCGCTTGCAACACAATCAGAGGTAGTGCAATCTGATGTGTGCAGTCCACTCGAAGGAAAAAAAAAGACCACCGCCGCTGAAGCGCCGTAACACCAGCACGAGAGTCCTCTGGAAGAGCGTGCTTGCTTGCAGACACCGTAGTAGACAGGCTTGTCAGGAGCAGAACGATGAACCGCTCGGCTCCGAAGCGAAAAGCTGAATATGCGCTGCACCTGCTGCCTACTTATACTCACGCTGTGATCAGCAGCAGCTGGATGCAATAATCGCATGCCAATGTGCATTGGCTCGTTTAGATACACTCGTAGTGGATTGGTCTCTCTAAGCGAGATCCCAATTCGTCGGTCACCCGACGTGACTCGGAGTGACCGACTGATAGGGAACTACTTTCTGCTGTCGTTTTCCTTTCCGTGAACTTTGGATCGTGTCACAATAAACTGAAACTCAGCTCTTTTTTTTTCTTTCGTTTTGTTAATCTGTCAGTGATTTAAGTTAAATATATTTCGTGCATATAACCTATACATATTTCTTTTTATGTAAGCCTATAGTTTTATTCTGTTTTCTCTGTTCACAGAAGCGCTGCAGGTGCCTGTGATCTGTTGAATCCATCTTACACTGTCCTCGGGTAAACTCTAACGCAGGTGCATTGCCATTGTGACTTACCTATGACGAGTTCACAGCTGAGCGCGGGCCATTTCAGGCGTTGGAGGCATCAGCGCCACATTTGCAATATAGGCCGTAGCCTACTACTTGAATTTGTGATTAGTTGATAGCAAATTTCAAATATTAAATGGAACGATAAAATAACGTTATTAACTGGTTAATGGCCATTTCAATTTTTTGATTCTGTTCGGAACTATAAAATTTGATTTCGTTTCTGGTTCTGGTTCAGTTCCTGTCAAAATTTCGTTCGTTTCCGGTTTTCGTTTTCGTTCCTTGAACCAATTCAGAGCCCTGATCCAAAGTAAACATCATTAATCATATTTTCACACTTTTGGCATAATTTGGCAAAATAACAAATTAGCTTGATTAAATGGCAAAAATTATCTTGGTTTACTTCTACAATTTCATCTCCAGTGATCTATTGACACTGTTGTCTTGTTGGTAACCAAGTACACTAAATCTGATAAGATTTTATTTGGAAAAAAAAAATTGTTTGTGATGGAAATGATGGCAAAGCTGAGGGACATAATTTGTGAAAATTTGTTTTTGTCATTTTTACAAAATTATATGAAAATAGTTCACATGACCCTTCGACTTCGATGCACGCGTAGTGACCCTTCAATGCACTTTCGCTCTGCTGACTTAGTCAAATATTTTATAATCCTGTCAGTATATTTCGAACCACTTCGCATCGGATCCATCATGAGTGCTTCAACAGTCAAAGGCGATCGGAAAAGAGAGATTGGGTAATCGCAAATAAAGAAAAAATTCACAGATTTCACCATCTCATCACCATCTGATGGAAGGAAAAACTCCGATCGGCCACGTACTCTCATCTTCCGTGTGCTAAGATGGCATGACAGATCGGCGATTCTGAAAGATGCTTGGCAGGCTTATCCGGTGAAATGCAAGCAGGACAATGCCACACTACTTTTTTTTCCTGACTTTAGTCCAGCCACAACCAACAAGAGAAAAAGCTTGGTTCCGGTTTTGAGGACGATGACGGCGCTTGGTCTCCAGCCCTTCCTCGCTTATCCGGCGGTAATTAAGCTACGGCACGGGGGTGAGCAGAGAAGTTTCGATTCTCTTCGGAAGGCGGAGGATTTTGTCAGCTCCCTATCACAGAAGAGGGCATTTTCTACGGCTCCACAAGGCAGCGGGAAGGCGGCGGCCACCTTCTCTTCGGCCCGGCGGGAGGGGCTTGATGGCCGGTATAGAGGAGATGTCGGCTGCCCGGAAGAAGATGGAGGCAGGAGGGATATGGATGCTTGCTAGATCTTTTTTTTTTTTTATTTATTTCCTCTCTCCTCCTGGGATATTGCTCATATTTACTCGATACAATTGTCTCTTTGCTGGTAAGACTAACCACCCCCCTTTTTTCCTTTTTTTTTTCTCCTTCTTTCTGGAGGGGACTAATGGAGAGTAGGTTTAATTACAATCATCTTTTGGTTATGTGAGCCTTTTGGGAGGCTCGTTTTGCTCTGAAGTGGATCGGTCACAGATCATCACAATTTTTTGTTGCTCAATCAGACCTACATTCTCGGTAATGTACGGCCTGAGCTGTTTATTGTTTATAGTTGTTTTTGTTTCAGTCTCTGTGTTATTTAAATTTTTTACAACAGACATTCATACTTTTATTTACTTTATCTTATTTTTGGGAGGATTTTTCATCTAGGTGGTTTGATATCTAAAATGCACACCAGCGATTACATCTCATTTACAGAATGGGAGTGCCTTTGCTTTTCTTCATTTACTGAATACAATTGTGGGTTTATGAATATTCAATGCATGCTCTAAATATTTTGTCACTGAATGTGAATGGTTTGGATTCTGCCATTGAACGAGCCAGTGTGTTGGAATATTTGCACCATGTATCTATTTTCTGTGCCCTGATACAAGAGACATACTTAATATGCGGGACTGGATTGCGCCATTTTCTGGTTGGCTATCTTTTTGTAACACTGCATTTGCAGTGTTTTTCTTTATTTTTATTTTTTTTCTTTAACATACATGATTATATAAAGGAATGACTTGTTTTTTTTGTTTTTTTTTCTCTCCCTCTCTCTCTTCCTTTGGACTGGACTTTTAAGGTGTTGAGTATGTGTCTGTTGTTTTGTTTTGTTTGTTTTGAGTGGATGTTATGTTGTGATGTTGTGTGTTAAAAGAAATAAAAAAATGTTGATCACAAAAAAATGATATGAAAATGAATGTCTTGTTTAATTAAATTATCATAAATTTAGCGATTAATACATATTCCAAGATTTAGAGTCTGGAGAGTCTCACCAATGGATCCTCTGCTGTAATGAATTTCCACTGGAAGGCCAGTTGAAGAATCTAAGTGCAGCTTTTATTTAGTCCCAAAAGTGAGCAGGTACAAAAGACAAAGACATGGCATGGCATGGCATGGCTTGGCGTAGCTTGACTTGACAAAACAAGAATCAGACATGAATAAACTCACCAACACAGCAGATTACATGAACAATACTTGACATCAGACAAGGGAAACATGAGGGCAATAAATACTAAACAATACCAGTGGCGTACCGTGGGGTTTCAGTCTGGGCCTTCAGTAAGCAACTGTAAACTACATGCACACATCTTACACATCTCTGTTACAGCTAACGCAGCCATATGCATATAATGCACATATTATGCCGCACACAGGCTCTCAACAAAAATGACGGCTGATCAACAATTTCAACAGTAGGCTAGATTAGTGAGGGTTAAATGCAGATTAAATTTCCCTACATGGATCAATAAAAGTTATCCGCCAATACACGGGTCACTATGCACATTCACGTCACTCTAAAATGACGACGTGCCCAAAGCAGCAAAACTGTACAAATGCTAGACATCCACACACCACACCACAGTATTATAAACGCACCACGTACACCTCCATAACAATGTGCATGATACAATACTCATCAAATAATAAAGCACTCACCTGTCACTTGTAAATAAAGTCCATGGGTCTGTCATTCCATGTCCCTTTACTCATATTAAAAAGTAAACACGGTCAACAAAATAACTTGTGCTAGCTGTAAGCCACTCATAGTTGCGATCTTTGAAATGATGCTTAAAAACTTTGCTGGCCTTTGTTAGCGAATTCGGTTTGGGTGTAGGTCCTCCTTTCTCAGTTATTCTCTTTTGTCTGCAAAAGAGCGCCTTGAAAATAGCGTTTTTAGTAGATCGGCAACAAGATCTGGTGTAGGCGCCGATGACTGGCTGTCAGTTTCTTTTCGCTGAATTTCACTTTCGTACCTTGGAAATCCCTGACTGAAAGGGGCGGTCTAACGCCGGGGGTAGCACTGGGCATGTAGCTAGACCCAGAGGGTGGGCTGTCATTGAACGTCAAAATTTGATTCGCTGATGATTCTGTCACTAATGCTCGTAACAAATCAGATGTGATGTCTTTCAACAAAAGGGTAGCACTATCTGTAGTGCTAGCCATAGACTTTTTTTATGTAGGATATTCCAGTTCAGTCTCAACTAAACTAATCATAGGCAATTTTGTGGACATTACACAAAATGAAAATGGTACCTAAATAATCAATATCAATCATTTTTCACACAATTTAATTTTTTATATGGCCAGCAGAGAAGGCCCTGCTGCCCCTGACGGCACACCACTGAACAATACAGGTCACATGACACAATCCAACCAATGAGCAAACAAAGCACATGACTAAAGCAACCAATCAGAACAAGACATTAGGCTTGTTCGACTTCATGCGGCGCCGCAAAGATCGGCTGCCGCCTGAAAAAAGCAATGCATTCTGGTTAGAAAATTTGACCGACTTTGACCGGCGCTACAGCTGCTTTACGATCACATGTGCCATCAAAGTACCGTGAGACCAGCCGTCTAGGTCAGGCGCTGCAGTTGCTCAAAATCGGCTGCGAAAGCCCTGATGACGACACACTTTATTCTCATTGGTCAGATTATGTGATGGCAAGCACGACGTGTGTTGCGTGTTTATTCTAACAATTAAATTCCAATAATGCTCACAAATCTGTGTTTTTATAACAGTAAAGCTTTTTTAGTGTAGTCACATGTTATATTGAGTCACGTTTATCAAAAAAAAAACACTGAGAAAAGCAAATATTCCCCCACTTTATTGGTATTTAAATAATATATGTTTATGTCGAACTTTATTTATGAACAGATGGCGCTGTATTAAGCAGTATATAAAAAGTGTCTCTGTTGCTCATGAAAACGTTTCTGAAACGTCTGTGTATTTGACATATATTGCATTTATATCACTTCCTCTGTGATAGAGTATGCAAACACTGTGAGAGCGTCACTACCGGGAGCAGAAAATGTCCGACTTCACTTCTCCGCTTTTAACTCTGCCCTGAATGCAAGCGGCTACTCTCGCCAGCCGGTGGCAGGCTAGTGTAGTTCATCAATCAGGCACAATCTAGTCCATCAATTAACATCTTGTGAAGCAAATAAAAATGGTTTTAACTTCAAACAAGGCCTCTATCCATAATATTATATAAAAATATATATATATATATTAAAAAAATAAAAAACATCATATATATTAAAAATATTGTCTTGTCTGAATCAGGAGAGAAATATGCACAAATCAAGCACTGTGCACAAGCGAAAACATTCCAAAGCAGTTCTAAACAAGTATATTAGTGGATTTTGATGGTGGAAGCGTTATTATGGATTGAGGAGTCATATTTTGTTTAGAAGGGACAGGCTGATGTTAAGATGCATTTATTTAAATATTTAAACATTTATTTATTATTTATCACAAACATGCAGCTTTTCAATTCACAAGATGTTAATTGATGGACTGGAGTTGAGTGGATTGCTTGTGGATTATTGTGATGTTTTTATTAGCTGTTTTGACTCATTCTGACAGCACCCATTCGCTGCAGAGGATCCATTGGTGAGCAAGTGATGGAATGCTAAATTTATCCAAATCGTTTACGATGAAGAACAAACTCATCTACATAATGGATGGCCTGAGTCGATTTTCAGCTAATTTAGATTTTTGGGTGAACTATTCCTTAAATGTCATAAGTTAAAATTTGTTAGTTTTAATAACAATAAACCCCTGGAACATATAAGTGCCTAAGAAACACCCAAATGCGTTTTTTTCCTCCATTTAGTGAATCTCATTATATTTACGCATGAGGTGATTTTAAAATGTCATATATGATGGAAGATGTCTGCTTTCGATGCCCCACAGCAGAGCCGGCATTTTTTCTTATCAGCAGTCACATAAATGGGAGTGTGGCTGAGTTGTTGCAAGAGATAAACTTGATTCCTAGCGTATAAAATGCTATTAAGACTTTGAAAAGTAAGAAGGTTTTACCTTGTGCTGCCCTGACTCATGTCTAAAAATCATGATGTAGATTGTAGATCATCAGCTTTTCTCCAAACCTTTGAATTATGGCATGCTTTTAGGCATCACTGACATCCAACGCCTTCTGAGAAGATCAATGAGAACATTAGAAAGATTCTGTTCAAAAGCATAAGCCTTCAAGAAAGTTGCAGGAGTTTCCTCCGTCTGGCTGCAGAAGAATATTGTTTGTTTGCTCTTTACATAAGATTTTGTATGTTTAGTGGATTAATGGAGTGATTGAAGTGACTGATTGATTGATATGATGTACACATACTGTAGGTTTGTAAATCTAGTTAACCTATACAGCATGTACTGATCCAACTAAATTTGTACAAGGCCCCTACTAGGTAAATATATCAACAGGCAATATATCACATTGTTATATTATATTATATTATATTATGTTATGTTATGTTATGTTATGTTATGTTATATTATATTTATTTTATCTGTTGAGTTGCATGAATGAATTAATTAAATATAATATATATATACACACATACATATTTTATATAATTCAAATATGATACTACCTTTTAGTTCTTTTTAAAAATAATAATAATTAAAAAAATATATTATTTATTTAAACATATGAATGTCTTTAAAAAATTGTAAAAGAACTGTGCAGGATTTGTATATAATATATATGCAAATAAATAATTACCAACAAAATGTGGGAGTTAATGTGTTCAGCCATATTTCACTTTGGAGCAGTAATGTATTTTGCATTGTAACAAAAAATAAAAAATAAAATAAAAAAGGAGAACCCAACAAATTAATAATACACACCAATTACACTTGCACTTAAATATCCTCTACCTTTCCAGTCAGGTCATTATGAGTGACAATTAAAAGCTCAGGTTTTAAATAAGTCCATTATGATGGATTTGTGTAGCAGATCAAAGCTTGCCTCCACTTCATGCCTGTATTAAAATGGCTATTCAGTAGTGTTTAATTTATGAGGCTTTTCAAATTGTTTCCCTTTATGGATTTTTAATATCTGCCTGTGACAGATGGTTTTGGGCAAATATGCACAGCGTCATATCGCCCACCACAGGAGCAGAACAAACAGATTGCATTAAACAGTCACAATGACATTTATATTGTTTTGGCTTTGATTGAAATGCAGAGTGAGTTGTTTTGACTGCTTGCTGCTCCTCAAGTTTCACAGCTCAGGATATCAAAAGGTCTTTCCAGCAGTTGCCCCAGACAGAACCCAAAAGATTTAGAAGACTTTAAGCTACATAAAAATCAACAAGAACGCCAAAGTTTTCAAAGTCAATAATGCAGAATGTCTACTGCATCTATACTGAGAAAGAGCGTGATGGATGTCTTACTATATTAAGTGATAATGTTGTCCAGATTGTACTTGTCCAGTGCGATTACAGCGGCACAGACTTTATCAAGAAAATAGTTTGAGCATTATGCCAACCTATATAGTCATCTTAGTGGAAAACTTGATTAATTTCATGTTTAAGCATCCTGTATTTATGCGTTCTGGCAAATATGTGCAGACTTGTTTGTTAACTGTGCAAATGATGAGCAGAAATAGGCTTATTTATGTAGTTATGTATAATCACAATGATGACGAACATCCTCTTTGTACTGGTGCCATCATGTATCTCTGGTATTAAGCACAATCTGCGTAATAGCATAATAACATAGTCATAGTTCGTCATCAGCATTTTGGTCACTACGTGCTAATCACAGCTCCATTAGTGTTTCTGCAAAGACTCTTATCAGGTGAACAGCCATAATATCTGTACAACTGAGCTGTTAATGTGGGAATATTTAGCTGACTTTGTTATAGAATTGTTTGCTATGTCACTATACATAGAAATGTTTCACTTGCAAGACCTAATCTGCAAAAATTGTTTTGCTGAAATCGACAGGTTATTTTTATAAAATGTTGATTACTATGTTCTCAGTTGTTTAAAAGATTAAGGCAATTATCAAAATTTGATCAAATATGGTTTCATTTTCCAATGAAAAATATACATTTTTACATAATTTGTTACGTTTAATTACCCCTTAGCAGATTTTGACTCTGGTACTAAATAACTAAATAACACATGAGTGAATTGCCTGTAGAGCAAGGGAGTTTTTGCAGTGCATGATGGGAAAGTATGAGCTATAGTATTTGTGTCCAGGAACAATTATATAGATTGTATGTTTAATGGTGTATGTTTAGTTTAAAAACACAGCAAAGCCAAAAATAACATTAAATTAAATTAGTCTCAAAGAAGAAAACTGAGTAGAGCTTAAACTCCACCTCCACACCTATATCCGATTGATCTGATTGGTGCAAAAGAAGAGGGGTGTGTCTAAGTACTGTAACTGGAGGCTTATCAGGTTTTTGGAAACTCAAACACTCACAATTTGCTAATTTTGACATAGCTTGTTTTTTTGGAAACTACTGTGTGGATGATTTTTGATTAAAAAAAAAATCTGAATTTTAATTTATAGTTTTATCTTTGAAAAAAAAAACTGCTTCAGAAAAAGAAACAATTACTTTTATTTTTACTTAACTGGACTTATTCACTGCCATGCGAGTAACATTGACAGATTGATCCTTTTGGAAATTATAGAAAGTAAGCTGTTGAAACAAAGACCACAGTTAATTCCAAATTCAATTTAGATAAAGGCCTTTAAATTACCTTTATTGCCACTGGTCTTGTCTTGGAAGGCCAGTTGTTTTTGTTACAAGGTTTCATGGGAACCATGTTATTGTTTGGCCAGTCGATGTGTGCCAAGATGTTGACATATGAGCATCCAAATGTGGCTGCCAGTTCACCATAGCTGTAAACAGGATCAGGTGGTATTAAAAGGTTTTAAACCCATCCAAGTCATTTTCATTGTATAATTAATCTGGAAATAGATATTTGTCAAATTCTAGTCTCGGTTAGAAGCTTTGATTAGCAAGCATCTGGGCCTGCTGATAAATGTAAATGCAGGAGACTGCAGGGTTCCCAACCGAGAGTTTGCAAAACACCAAGGGGTTCACAGTGGAACTGCAGGGGATATGTGCGATTATGTTAAAAAATACCAATGACAAATTAATGTATACAGTAGTGGCCAAAAACTACCGAAAACATTTATTTTGCCATTAATTGAAATAATCCAGTCAGACCTACCTGCAAAGCTACCTGAAAAACTATGTGCACCTAGGGCAAAAGCTGCTTTAAGCGCAAAGGATGGTCACACCAAAGGTTGATTTAATTTAGTTAACAGAAGTTATTTGATAAAGAAAATCTATTTATGACATTATTTTTGACAGCATCCTCATTTTACGTGCCTAAAACTTTTAACAGTGCTGTAGCTTTGCAGGTAGGTTTCTTGAAGCACTTTGGAGACGTCGCCACAGTTCTTCTGGAATCAGTCTGTCTCAGTTTGTTCTGTTTCTTCATGTCATTCCAGACAGACCGGATGATGATCAGATCTCTGTGTGGAGCACTGACTGTTGTCAGACTCCTTGTGCAAACAAAAATATCACTGGATTATTACAATTAATAGCAAAATTAATGTTTGGAAATGTAAACTGATATTTCCTACTGACACACTACTGCAAAATATAGAAATAACTGACTTAAAACCATTTTTTAGCTGGTGAAAATACTAGTGTTCTAATAAGTTTGGCCATCGCAGTATATATATATGAAATGTGTAAAAAAAAAGAAAGAAAAAAAGTTCATGTTTTTTATTTGAAAACAGTAATATTGTCAAATATTATTACAATTTAAAATAACTAGTTTTCTATTTTAATATAATTTAAAATGTAATTCATTTATAACCTAATGTTAATGTGCTTATTTTCTCAAGAAAAAAAATCTTATTATCATCAGTGTTGAAAACAGTTTTTGCTGAATGGTTTCCACAAAAAAATGTCAAGCATCACAACTGTTTTCAACATTGATAAAACTATGAACTGTTTCTTGAGCAGAAAATCAGCATATTAGAATGATTTCTGAAGGATCATGTGACACTGAAGACTGGAGTAATGATGCTGAAAATTCAGCTTGGAAAAAAAGAGGGGAACATGTTTTTAAATTGTTACAATGTTTCAGAATATTATTGTTTTAACTGTATTTTGGATCAAATAAATGCATAAGAGACTTGTGTCAGAACAATAATACATCTTAAAGATTCCAAATTTTAGTGAAAGTCTATTTGGATTAAATTAACAGGCAAATTACAGGATAAAAAATTGTTGTAAGTGTTGGTAAATGTTGTGTCCTGAAGTGTGCAAAATGATGCATTAGTAATTGCTTTTGTACCAGGACATCATGCAACCCTAAAATATTTCAAATCCTGAGACTACTAGTGACTATGCTTTGGTTTGTTTATCCTTCCATTCTCCAATGGACCACAGGGATGCTGAGCAGTTTCAAAGAGTATCAATGGAACCATTTTTTGTTCACATGTTTATTTTCACAAAATATGCCTATTTGATTATAAATAGTGCAGAAACATGTAATAGCAATAATGTGCATTTGTTTTTTGTTTTTTTTAAATAACCCTGTGGTTGGTTACTCTAGTATGCTGTGCAATTGATGTAAGTTCCGAGAATTGTTAAATACCCACTGGGCTAAAGCAGTGTGTGTTGAATACTAGATGATCGGAGTTTTGCATGACACATTTCAATCGTCTTTCGACTGAGGCATGCTTCTGTTATTATAGTCTCTGGTAAATATGTTTTAATGTATTCGTATCGGTAGGATTTCTTCTAACAGTCAGTCCTCTGCAATAAACCTCAGCTAGACGGCATCTCCTACATGGACAATAAGGATTTGCATCATCAGTTCCTGTGTGGCTCTATTTGCTGACATGAGTGGCACTTTTTTGAGCCACTCAGATAAATTTTTCATGACTGGAGAAGTCTTCGCGTTCAGAATGATGAAACTGCCATGGAGTGAATCTTTTCTCAGATGATACTGATACAGAAGTTTGACTGAAGGTTTTTTTTTGTCAATGTGAATGATAAAGTAGGGTGGAAGGGTTTACTGACACTATGGACCAGAGGGATAGACTTTATGAAGACTTTAGTGTGAAAGAAAATACAATATTTATTATCTCTCGTTTAATAGGCAACAATGAGATTAAAAAGAGAGTGAATGTAGACTTACAGAACAATTGTAGATAATGGAAACTTATCCAAATACTTATCCATTCTTTACTTTGACAAAATAAGTAAATTAATTACATTAAAAAAATTAAATAATAATAATAATAATAACTTCAAATTTAAGTTCATGTTACCCTGATTAAGTTATGTAAAATCATGGGAATTATATAATCAAAAAGATTGATTAATTGATTGATTGATTGATTGTTTGATTGATCGATTGATCGATTGATTTGTTAAATGAACAGTGTAATTGGTGGAATTAAATATATATGATAGCATTGAAATGATTGGTGTGTAAAATTATTTTTTTTAAATTACACCATTTCCACATTTACATTGATGTGACCAAATTATTTATGCTATTCACATTAACTCTGTAGCATCGTACTTTACTGCATGTCAGTTGTATCTACCCTATAATATAATATAATATACGAGATTTACAATTCATTGGCTGCTATATACATAACTAAAAGAATAACAAAGTGCAGTAAACCAACTATTTGCACTACAAACTTGTCTATAATTACAATAATACATTAAAATAATACAAGAAATACCAGTTTGCAATATCAAGCATAATAACAAGCTGTTTTGTACAAATAAAAATAACTGTAAGCCTCACACATCAAGTGAAATGGCCGCACCAGCTCTTACATTAAAAATAAGGTTGATACTGTATTCTGTATCTCTTAGGGGAAATACCTGAGGAAAGAAATGATATTTAAATGAAACATTGCCTTGAACTCCTTTAAGCCTCCTGAACTATGAAACAGCTTCTGTATCATTCTAAAGGGCAGGTATGATGATTGCTTAGACCTGAAACAACTGGGCCTCAACATCATGACAGAAATATTTGTCTCTTTCTTGTTTTGTTGTATCTAGAGTTAGAAATAGTAGTCACATAAAGGGTCAATTGATTAATCGAACACCATTTATGAGATACATAATGGCAGGTCTTTTACACACAGCTTTACTTACTGCCTCAGTGACTTGACTATTTCCATCATTTTCAATGCAATTTATTTATCTATTGGTAGCAAGCCCTCTTTTTCTTCTTCTTTAAAGAGTTTCACATCCACTTTGTTCCAACCAACAGGGACTGGTTTGACAGCCAGCCGGCCCAACCAATCAGCACATGACATGCTGACAGGTCATAATTAATGTAGAAAAATAACTGTATGAACTGTGTGATGGTTTCACACAACAACACATCCATTTATCTTAAAACATGTTCTTATATGGGCTAGTTAAGAACAATTAATGTCTCGAGGGAAACTCATTTGCAGGAAAAACTGCAATATGTCTACTAGCATGTTTGTAGTTCAGTTTTAAAATGTTAAGGAATTCCTGCAGCCATGTTAAAAAATGCGAAGGAATAATGAAATAGGTATTTTGTTGTCAATAACAATAAATCTGCTCATAGATCCTCTTTGCCATTATGAGCGACATATAAACAAACAATTTCTGTAGACGTGAAGAGCTCTGAGCAGAATCTCTGCATTGCTGTCTCATAATTACAGTAATTTTGCAGCATTATTAAATGATGATCAAATGATGGTTGAGAGTGTTTAAACTGTAACCAGATGTGCTGTGTAGTCGAGCACACCTTCAGTGTTAAAAATAGCAGGTGCTATTTTAACACGTTACAGATAAAAATAAATAATAAAAAAGTTCAGTTAAAACAAGATAAAATCCCAAACAAGAGATTTATTTTATTTTATTTTGAGGGTCACTGACATATTATTTGTTGTATTTCCATAAGATTTTGTGAAGCATCAACAACACCCAGACGTTCTCTCTCTCATTTTGGTACAGCGCTTCTCCTAATCTAATTGTGTATCACGTAAAGAGATGAAAGCTTTTCTCTGGCCTCCTGAGATTATTGGCACACGGGTGTTTAATGGCTTCTTTGATGACAGTGTAATGTCTACCTACTTCTACCATTTCTCTGCAGCATTCTCTCTGCACAGCCTTGACTCATAGCCTTCATAAGCAGCTAATAAGATAATAAACCCCATAACTTTAATTGCACACCGTTCAGAGATCATATGCGCTCCATCATTGCCCTCTATCACACATTTCTCCAATAGAGAACATGTGGACCTAGATCAAGTTCTCATGAAACCATAACTATATAATTATAAATAACAATACTTGTAATTTATTATATATTATACATTACACACACACACACACACACACAAAAAAAAACAATACACACTCTAAAAAATGCTGGGTCAAATACAATCCAGTGGGGCAGTCACGGACTAATGGATAGAGAATCGGACTTGTAACCCGAAGGTCGTGGGTTCGAGTCTCAGGTCCGGCAAGGACTGTAGGTGGGGGGAGTGAATAACCAGCGCTCTCTCCACCTTCAATACCACGACTGAGGTGAGACCCTTGAACAAGGCACCGAACCCCCAACTGCACCACAGCATTGGCTGCCCACTGCTCCGGGTGTGTGTTGACTGCTGTGTGTGTGTGCACTTGGATGGGTTAAATGCAGAGCACAAATTCCGAGTATGGGACATCATACTTGGCCACATGTCACTTCACTTTCACTTTTGCTGGGTAAAATATGGATGAACCCAGCGATTGGGTTGTTTAGACCCAGCAGTTGGGTTACTGCCCAGAAGGTAGGGTTAAACATTTTAACCCAACTGTTGGTTGAAAACAACCCAGCATGTGTTCTGTTCAATATTTACCCAGCACTGGGTTGTATTTAACCCAGCATTTTTTAGAGTGCAGTATCTAAGAAGTATAGTGCATGAAATATTTAAATATACATATTAAAATTAAGATTTTCTATATTTTTATAGATATTTATAAATGCATTGATATTTATAGCAATTTATCAATTTAAAATATTAAGATTAAAAATTTATTTTAATTTTAATTTACTACACTCTAAAAATTCTGGGTTAAATGCAACCCAGCGCTGGGTAAAATATGGACAAACCCAGCAATTGGGTTGTTTTGACCCAGCGGTTGGGTTAAACATTAAACCCAGCTGTTGTTTGAAAACAACACAGCATGTGTTCTGTTCAATATTTACCCAGCACAGGGCTGTATTTAACCCAGCATTTTTTAGAGTGCAGTATCTAAGAAGTATAGTGCATGATATATTTAAATATACATATTAAAATTAAGAATTTCTATATTTTTATAAATATTTATAAATGCATTGATATTTTTAGCAATTTATCAATTCAAAATATTAAGATTTAATATTTATTTTAATTTACTACACTCCAAAAAATGCTGGGTTAAATACAACCCAGCGCTGGGTAAAATATGGACAAACCCAGCTATTGGGTTGTTTTGACCCAGCGGTTGGGTTACTGCCCAGAAGGTTTGGTTAAGCATTTAACCCGACTGTTGGTTGAAAACAACCCAATCGCTGGGTTTCTCCATATTTAACCCAGCATTTTTTTAGAGTGTATCTAAAAAGGAGATTGTTTTTCGAATGTTAATATAATACAGTATCTGAAAGGCATATATAATATTTTATATAAATATTAGTAATGAGAATTTGCACATTATTATCAATATAATATTATCATCAATATGTATAATAATTTCCAAATATTAAAATAAATATGATTTTACTTTATATCTAAAAAAGTAGAGTGTTTTTCAATTTAAACATAATATAGTATCTAAAACATATAAATATAATATTTGGTTTCACTTTATTTCAACCTGGTCTCATAAAAATATGTACCTCTGTGCACTTTCTGTGCGACACCGTTTTACGTACCTTACTGCACGTCACGTTTATTATGTTGCTTCAGGTACGTACTGCGGCGGTTCAGAATTCAAATATCCGGGCTCTGTCCCTAAAAGTTAATGCTCTATCGTGTTGGAAATATGCCCTACACCAAACCCAACCCTAAACCTACCCGATAGTGTTAACAAATGCATAACTGGTATAAAAACGTATTTGTTGATGCAACCGTGCCATTTCAACTTCCTTATATGCAGATTTGAACTGTTTTGACGAACCGTGGTTACACGGGATTCGAACTGGAGCTCCTCGCCTCCTAAGTACGTCTCCGTACTCCATGAGCTACCGAACAAACCTACCGTCTATGAAAACCCATAGATATGACGCTGGATATGTGTGATGCTAACATTCAAAAGCATCAGTTTTCAAATCTCCCAGCATATTCATATTGTTTTGAAGTCGTAACATGATATTCTTAAAGTAATGAAAAAGTGTGAAAAATACGCTTTATTAATCAAAACTCTGTAAATTTGTGTGAAAAGGAGTAAAAGGTGTCGGAGCTTTATTGCCTCTAGTGTTAGTTTCTTTTGGAAACTGAAACTGCAGTAATATATAGTTATTGGTACGTATTTAGTGTCTCGCTAAAAAGTGCACCCAGGTACATAAATGCCATGAGACTAGGTTGCTTTATTTTGATGGTCCCTTGTTGCACATTGTTGCACAACATTTCACCTACATATCTACTAAGTCTCATTAGAGTGTTAGTAGAGTATTAGTATATTGGTAGGGTTAGGGTTTGAATAAGCTGACATGTACTTGCAAAGTTACTTATGGTCAGTAGAATGTCTGTTGGGAGACTATCACAATAAAAATATGGCAGATATTAAGTGGACAGTCTACTAACACTCTAATGAACGTTAGAAGACATATATGTGCAACATTACTTATTGTCAACAGAATGTATTCATGTTGAGAATTTATACATTATTATACATATTTATAATAGTGTCAGTATTTATAATAATTTATACATTCAAAGTATTAATAGTAACATTTTGTTGTAATTTTATAGATTGTTTTTAAAATGTACAATATACAATTATTTATAAATCCTCTAAAAAATTTGTAAGGTTTTATTTATTTTTTTATTCTAAATATAATAAAATCTATTTATGAATTGAATTTCTGTGAAACTTCATACAAAAGAAAACGTTGTAGATGTGTACATACTGATATGTACTCTATATGTATGTGTATGTCCAAATGTGAAAATGTATCTGTGCTAGAACTTCAGTTTACATATGAATGCATATGATATCAACCAGATATACATTATTACATACAGTAAATTCCATGCTACTTTTGTTTTACCACATATAAGGTCAAATTTACATGCAAATGGAAGGTAATTCCCAAATTTTGTAACAACCACCACAATGTTGAGGTGAGTTTGTTGATAGCACACATTTTTATAAACACTCCTTTCCTTATCTTTGGGTTTGTTTACTTAGTAATGTAATGCGGTCTTCCTGTATGTTGCTCCTGCCCATTAGGAACAGAGCCAATCTGAACAAAACACAAACAATGAAACTTTTCCATCCACTTCCCATCTGCTGGCTGTCTAAAGACCCATGTGTGTTGAATAAATAGCAAACACAGGCACAATCTATTCACTGTGTCTCTCATAATCCCTTAGCATTAATGAGAATAGTCATGTTCATTAAGAAGAAAAAAACGGTTGAAAGCCGGGAGTGGAGAAAAGTAATTCTTACCTAGTCCTCATAATATTATGTTAACTCCATGGTCTTGTAAGCCAATATGTTTCTTAGGCTTTGCCTTGTGTGTCATATATGCACATTCACAAACCAGATTTGTGTATTAATTCAGTGGCCTTGATATGTAGCATCTATTACACTCTTGGTTGCTTGATTGATGATCCTGCATGATTCATTTTCCATTGACTCTTCAACAAGCAGGCTAGTTCTTGGAATTATACGAATGTGTAATTTATCGATCCTCTAGAAGACATTGCATAAGGTATATTCTTCTACAAAAGAAATAAAAGGAAGGTCATAGGTTAAATTCCCAGGGAAAGAACTGGTAAAGTACTGGTATGGTAAGTGCATCCAACAAAGCTGGCTTACCAAAAATGAGGGATAACAAAACTGATTGATGACTTCGAGGTGATTAATGACATTAAGGATTTGTGGTTTTTCTGTTTGATCGATCGTACATGTTATTTGCATGGTTGTTTGTTTTGTCTCAACCGTGGCAAACTGCCATGTTGGATGAATGTAGGTAATAATCTCTAGTGGGGATCGATCAAACAAAATTGCGGGGTAATTAAATATTGATTATAAACATGGAAAATTTGAGAATAAGGATATCAAGATGTTGGGAAAAAAGGAAGTCTACAAAACATGAATGTTCTCTTTGAGATTAATAATGAAGGAACATACGTTTAATGTTAACCTTTACACTTTTTTCATCTCTTTCATATCTCCAGGTTCATATTTCATATCTGTAAATCTGCTTAATGGTGTTGGGATGGACTGATGTGACTTGCATTTCAAACTGATATTATCCCAATATAGAAAACAGCCCATTAATAATGAATTAGTTACATTAGTAGGCTGCAGAATATTTAAAACCAGCTTCAAACGCTGCTTCACTTTTTAAAAAGGCGTCCTCTGAAAACTAGTCAAAAAAAAATAATAAATTATTGTGGCAAAATGCAGTGAAGATGAAAATAAACAAACAACATGCCAGCATCTTCTGCTGCTCTCATGAAAAACCCAAATACCCGAAATATTTCAATGTTATATAACGTTCAGAATCAACACAGATGCCTACATACTGGCCAGTAATCAATTGAGATACAAAGTATATAAAGACTCAAAACTCAAAAATAAACATGCTTCAGCAAATTACTTATTTGCTAGAGGTGTGCAAAAGTACCTTTCTTCACTGCGTTCTGCTTTCAAATGGATCCCTATATGCTTTTCTAGTGTTTGTTTGTCTAGAACCCTTTTTCCTGAAGTGATGCACTGTCTGCTTTACTTGAGGCCTCTGATGGACATGACTTAGAGCAGCTGAACCATTTGTCTCAATTACAGGCCAAATACCTCTGAAAGAGTCAGTGAGTGGCATCTAATGGAGTCCTGATTGGTATGTGTGGACTTTGTGTTTGTCTCTGATCGTAGGATCCATGGCCAGTGAACCGTTAGAGTCTCTGTTTTTTTTATCTTCTCTCGGTTTTCTCATGCTCACCATCAGCTCGTAGACTCTAACTCTAAGGAATTGTCATTTATGTATGTATGTATGTTTCTAATGCATATAATACTTTAGTTTCACAATTGATTTCTATGGATTTCTGTAGATGATATTGAGGATGATGATGTTGATGATTGTAATTATACAATGATAATAGAATAATTATAATGTAATTACACAATATTGTATGATAGCTAGCTAGCTAGCTAGCTAGATAGATAGATAGCTAGATAGATAGATAGATAGATAGATAGATAGATAGACAGACAGACACAGACACAGACACAGACAGACAGACAGATAGGCAGATAGACAGGTGATAGATAGATAGATAGATAGATAGATAGATAGATAGATAGATAGATAGATAGATAGATAGATAGCCAGATAGATAGATAGATAGATAGATAGATAGATAGATAGATAGATAGATAGAGTCTACTCATCATCACATAAAAACAATTTTACATTGTAATAATATTTTACAATAATACTGTTTTACTCTGTTTTTGATTAAACACATTTTGGTCAGTAAAACGATTTCTTTCGAAAACATTTTAAATGGTACTGTATATCTTACATTACATTTTCCCTGATGGACAGTTGTAACATTAATGTTAGCTAACATTAAAATTGCTTAGCTTTAATAGCCATCATTTGTACCAAGAACAGGAAAAAAGCTATGCTTCCACCCATGCCCCAAGGGCTCTATCATTATTTTTCTAAAAAAATATATTATAAATATCCATGCTTTATATTTGTATAAGTGTGTGAGGCAGTCCCGTGTGGTGCTACTCAATTTTCCACCAACCCCATGATCCTCTGCTGCCAGATGAACTCTGGACTATCTAGTGCTGTGCAGCTCTGTTCTCTATATACAGCCGAATGCTGAGATGATTTATTTATGTGCACGAGACCATCGGGGGCTCTGAGCGGAAGTCAGATCTGATACACAGGAGGCATGAGCGGCTCATGAAAGAGCTGCTGCTAGTTATTCATTCATGCACTGTGCTATAAAACCTCAAACGTTGATCTAAATTAATGCAACAATGCATGAGTAAAACGTTTGTCCCAGAAGTATGAAAATACATTTAGAGGAGGAGGGGTTTTCAGGTATGCCCAGCCCGTTTAGTAAAGACTAAAAATGCAACTTTGAATGTTTTCTGCAGGACTGAGAATCAATGCATATTATAGTAAGGGATAGGAACAGATGTTAGAGTATTTTCTGTTGGCTGACCATGTGTACTGGTATTATGTAATTTCAGTGCAAAAGGCTTTTTGTTTTGGTATTTATTTATGAAATAAAAAAAACCTTATAATGAAACTTCTAAAGTTGAAACTCATTTTTCTTTCTGAGTTTGCTGTTGATTTGTTTGCGGTATCCCTTAAGTGAGGGTCTCTCGCGCTCTAATGCATGTGACTTTAACATCACTTTCATTTGCCTGTCTTATTGAATTTACTACTCTTCCATTAAAGCTGATTGCATTTTCGTGTCACCTCTAAACAGTATCAGGGGAGATTTTATTAAAAAAAGAAAAGAGTGCCTCCATTACCTAGCAATTTAGAGGTGGCATCTTGATGCATGAACCGTGGAGGTACACAATTGAATTGTTTACTGAAAATGTGGGAAAAATGCCTCTTCCTGGATAGTGGCATTATGGCCATTCTGTTTCTCCTCGTCACTTTCTCTAGTGCTGTTTTGGTGTCTTGCTTTCACTTAAATGAGGAAAATTAAATATCCAGATTTAGCTACAACCTTTCAGCAGCAACAACTACACCTTCCTTTGGTTTCCTTGGATCATATTATTGTTGTTAGACATTATTTATTTTGTGTCATGTGGCCATTGTTATCATTTGTGTGTTGATCAAGGTTTTTTTTTTTTGTAATTGGAGAAATCAAAACAATTTCATGGCATTTACTAACAAATTTACAGTTTGCCGAATTGGTGGCAAAGTCATATGAGTTTGTACAATCTCATCTGTATATTTTCTTACAATATGCATATGCTCCACTTACCATTACACTGTAAAAAAATAATTTGTCAAAGTTGTAAATAAAGATTTTCAGATTTTTTTTTCTTGTGTAAGTTTAGGGGTGGACCATCATTCTTACTTTTTTTTAATCATCATACATTTTTGTACATTTTTTTGTACAAATCACATAATACGAAAAATATTATGTGACCACTTTATAAAATACTTATGATTTATCATAGATCATTAAGGAGAAGTTTTGGAACAGAAAATATGTAATGATGATCATGATGATTAATAATAACTATAACAATAATAATAATAATAATAATAATACATTTATATTGTGCTTTTTTATCAAAGCTCTGGTCACTTTACAAGAACATACCCCCCCCCCCCCCCTTAATTTTTTGCTTCAGTAGATAATTTGTTATTATTTATTCATATATATTCAGATACATATTTTTTCTATGATTTATGTATGACTTCTATAAAACCCTAATGTTAGAACAGCACTAAAATCACCCTGTGCAATTAAGTCTCTCAATTTGACAGTTTTCAAATGTGAATTTGGTATTATTTAAACTATATTTGGTAACACTTTATGTTAAGGTCCAATTCTCACTATTAACTAGTTGCTTATTATCATGCATATTACTAGCATATTGGCTGTTTATTAGTGCTTATAAAGCACATATCAATGCCTTATTCTGCATGATCATGTTCTAGATCCCTTAACCCAACCTCATACCTAAGCTCAACAACTGAAAAGGCAGCAAATTAGGAGTTTATTAAGGGAAAACTTTTAGTAGTGAATATGTGTTCCCTATTCTAAAGTGTTACCTTATATTAATGTGTCTCATTACTGGTCATCTCAAAAAGATAAAATTACGGGCTCTTCTTGAAAGCCATTTTTGTCTGCATCATAACAACGATCCCATTTTTGTACATTTAAAGAGCCTCCAAAGCCTCTTATTTATGTTGGAGAAACATATCTGGAGATAATTGTAAAACTAAGATTTAAGCAAGTCCCTGTGAGTTTGTTTTGCTACTGTAAGTCCAGCTGGTGTGTGTCGGCTCCCAAAAGTCATTATGTATGTGCAGCACAGTAGAGCAGAATCACCCAGGCATACAGGTGCTGGACAGATTGTATCTGCTCCTCAAAGTCGCTTCACCCCTATACAGGCTGTTCTCAGTCACTGCAGAGAGAGAGACATGGACAACAGATGATCTTGATATGAGCCGAAAACCTTTTGGTCTTTTACAGATCTAGAGATCCCTGGCGGGATAATAGATAATCAGATGTTAGACAAAAACACTCATCCTGTTGGATCTATGGAATTATAAAACAGATTGTATCTTGGATGTGCCATGTTTGAAGCAACTGTAAAGCATTAATGTTACTTATATATCTTATAAATACATAAGAGATTTTTTTTTCTCTCAATACAACAACATGGATTAATAAAATGTATCCAGCCTATAGATACTTATATTTTTTTTTTCTTTCGTCCTTCACAAGTTCATGTACATATTATACAGTTTCTAATTTTTATTTATTTTTTGTTTTCATATAAAAAAATAAAAAAATAATATTGTATGTTAATGTACATTAATCAGAACACTTTTTTTTCTAGTAGCAAGGCATCAGTCCTGTTGATCGAATTCTTGCGTCGTCTAACAACCATGACGATAAATGTGGGAACATGGAGGTGGTTCAATTATGATCACAGGGAACACTGATCATAATTAAATCATTTTTATTCAACTTAAATTGTAATGTTGATGCCTCTCATGCAAAAGAGTGCTTGATTGCTTGAGGCGAAGATGGTACAATGCATTGCATAATTGGATTTTATAGCTGATGATGACTTTTTGTTTAGGCCTGTGGTGTATTATCAACATGGTAATTTATGAATGCAGTTAAAGTGTGCTCAAGGTGACTGTGCTGTTGAACTGTTATAACTACAAATGATCTCAGTGCAATTAATGCTGTTTCATGACTATGGGAGTGCATACATATTTGTTTTAGGGTTTTAAAAGTAATTACTCATGAAATGTTGTGTTACATATGGGGTGTTTACACAACACCATTTTCAACTAAAACTGATATAATTTAGTAAGTATACTCATTACACGCAAATTATTTTTTCAAAGTTGAAAATAAATTGATCAATTAAACATGTTATGTTTAATTCAATGTGTTACTTGCCATTTCTAATATCATGATAACATACATATCGTTTACATCTTGTAGCTATAATATTGAAACAGTATTTTAATGTTTACGATTGGCCTCATTCACTTCTTTTGTAAGTTCATCACTGTGCAAACAAGTGAAATTTAGTTGTTTTTTTTGTTGTTGTTTTTTTTTGGCAATCAGCATTATGCCATATGTGTTGTCGATTAAGCTTTACTTGTACTGAACCCAGAACATTCCTTCAAAGCTGCTGTTTTTCTTGCTTTAACTCATATTTGCGTTGACAGACATTATGATTTTGCAGTGATACCACATGTTCAACTTACATAAGTGATCATCCATAGTTTTATGTATTTCCTCTCACTCAAACAAGACTGTAGGTCTGACGCTTGTTTGGCAAAAGTCCTTTTGTATCAGGGCCGCCGTTCCACAACTTGCACCTGCTAATATAGTTCACAGTGTGGGCGGTAATTACAGAGGAAGTCAGAAAGCATGTTTGGAGAAAAACAAAAAGAGATTGAGAGAGAGCTCCCCCACTCTTCCATTTGCATTGTTGGGGGACCGTACTTAAACTTTGCGATGTAATTACAGGGCACTAACTGCGTAAAGAATATAGATTGGTAGGATGAAATCTGCCTGTCTGTGAACAAGAAAATAGTTTGTTCTGTGTCTCCTAAAGTGTCTTTATTAAAAGTATAAGGTGGCATGAAGAGTACAGTAAGTATTCATTTAGCAGATGCTTTTATCCAAAGGCACTTCTAACAAGGCCTATGCTCGAATCCTTGTTCCTTACTGGATTCAAACCAGCAGCTTTCTCATATTTAGTGCTGAACTTTAAGTGCCATGTTACACAACTCTGTTACAGAACAGAGTTGCTATGTGAGATGATGTGTTTTTTTTTCACTGCATTTCTTTAAATCTAAAAAGCTTTGATGAGTTCTGTTCCAAAACCTAGTGAGTTGCCTACATTCACAAGCATTTTAAGGCATCATGCATATACAGTATACTTTCAACATAAAGGATGTTCTAAACAGTAGGCAGCAGCATTGTGTGGCCTTTTAAGATTTAGTTTGACCTTGTTTACATCATATTCATATTGAGAATTGTGCCATTAGCTTAGCGTCCTGCTAAAAGCAAACTCGTGAGTAGCACTGTTTTGTGTGCAACAGTACACGCAGGCAGTAGACAAGTCAGCTCAATAGTTTGCATAGAGCTATTGCTTATGTAAATAAAAATGGCTTTCCTTTTTGCCTTTTTATTATAATGAAGTGCATAATGTTCAGGCACATCACATCTGCTAATGTTGCAATGAAATTAAATAAGTTCATATTCTAGATATTAATGTGAGCGTAAAGTTATGTAATGTTTTTTTTTTCTCCTGAATTTATTCATCCACACTGGCGGAGATCATAGCAGTTCCATTAATGCTGTGATTTCAGGAATAGTAACACAGATTTATGAAAATATATTAATGAAAATTATTTAACATAATTAGTCTGTCTCGTTGTGCTTATTGTAGTGAGCCTGTGCTGAGGCAGGAAATGTAATTATTTAGATTTCCGAGTTTTCAAATTATGCCAGATTAAAGTTGTAATGGTTCATCACTCATCCTCCAAGACTTAAAAACACTTTATTTATTTATCTAATCACTGGAATAAGTGCAATAGACTGTACCTGTATGCTGCCAAAAATATTAAAGCTTGCAATAAATGTAGTTTTTGTGCCAAATGCAAATAATCTCTGCAATTATATTCAGCAATGTTCTTCATTTGTTTTATATCGTAAATGGTGAAGCATGTGTATCATTACACGTGTAACCTAGACAGATCTACAGTATATAGTCCCTGGAAGGTGGTACTACATCTTAAGGCTGGAATACATGTTTGCCCCGATTTTCTGTTGATTTACAGTCTGGAGAAGTTGACGTTTCTGAAAATTCAGAGCCAGTCTGCAGATTTGAGTTGACAGATTTCATAGAAAATCGTGTAGTGTATGATGGTCACAGACTCAGAATTTTAAGCTTCAGAATTTGATTCCATCCAATCGGAGGATGTCAACCATGCTTGACATTTTGAGCCGATTTTAGAACGCCTATCATTTGTCATGCATCTCATAGCAACAAGGTGCATGTTTCTGCATGAGTTTGTTGAGATCGGAGGAAACTTAAAGTTTGGTAGTGTGTGATCCTTAGTCGTTTAGAGTATAATGGACTGTTTTTCCTTTGTGACTGTTAAAAAGTCGGTAAGTATATGATGCCCAGTGTTTTAAAATCTGTTCAGATTTTAAAAGTCATGTAGTGTATTCCAGCCTTTAATGTGATTTTCTTTTCATCATAATTTTTCAGATCGGTCAAAAATAGCAAATTAATGAAAATATTCAAATCAGGATTGTCAGAATCAGAATGTGTAGTTTGTGCATTAAAAAAAGTCTGTCAAAATAAAATGTACAATTCCCTGTTTCCATCAGGAGCCAATACAGCATTCGCTAACTCAGTGAAGTCGGACACGGTGAAGTTTAATTGGATTGTCGTTTATCATCTTTAGCATGCAGTGTGAAATATCTCTCTGTATTATGTATGTTACGTTCTCTGACAGACAGCATGTTGAAGCTCAGGTTGCTGTTTTCTCCTTTTACTTGGAAAGCGATGATGTAGTCAAAACGTCCGGTAGTGTGGGTCTTGCAGGAAATGCACATACTACCTGGACCTCTGCTTCTTGTAAATGCTACCAAGTATTGTG
Source organism: Aspiorhynchus laticeps (assembly GCA_023376895.1). Taxonomy (NCBI): domain Eukaryota; kingdom Metazoa; phylum Chordata; class Actinopteri; order Cypriniformes; family Cyprinidae; genus Aspiorhynchus; species Aspiorhynchus laticeps. The sequence continues at coordinate 22,182 of JALXFT010004298.1, read as the reverse complement.
CATGTTATCTTTTGACATACATTGATGTTGTGATATTCAAATGTTGTGGATTTGAAAACAGATGGATTGTAAGGTTATAGTTATTTATTTCTTAGCCAGCAAATATTCAGTGAAGTGATTAATGCCCATGAGTGTGTTATGTTGATGTTTTTAATTCAGACATGATTTAATTCATAATGTGTGGATAGCCATATTTCACCATATTTCGTGGCGTTATTCAGAGATTGACATGTTTGGCTATATATGTATAAAATTAAAATTAATCATTTGGATTAAGGTGCATTTTGAAAAAGTATATGCAAATACAAATAGCAAATCCTGAGATGTATCAGTGTACAGTGTCTTACTGTCAGTCCTCTGTCCTGTGTGTCATGTGTTCCCGCCTCATGTGTCCATATTTGGTTTGTTTCCTGTCCTCGTCTAGTGTTATTATTAGTTAATTCTTGTCCAGCCGTGTTTGTCTAATTGTCTATGATTATCCCTTGTATATTAGTCCTGTCCTTTGAGTTTGATTTCGTCTGGTTTACTCGTTACTTCCCGGTGTATCCTGTCTCTGAGTCCTGCCTTGATGTCATTAAAGACTATTATTTGAGTTTAAGTCCTCGTCTGCGTGTTCCTGTATCCTCTCTCCTGTGTGCACCGTGACAGAAGACCAGACCCAACCGTAAGCGGCGCCCCTTCACCTCGTTTTGTTTTCGTTTTTGAAAGTTTTGTTTTGGTTCCTGTTTGTGTCTGTCCCGTGGCATGGAAGTCGCCGCTCGTTATTCCCACCATAGCTCACTGCAAGTCGGCGTGGGAGTTCGGCGGGATCGCCGCGAGTGCCGCGAGTCCACTGGCCGCGAGCCCTCATGCCCGCCGATCGCGGGAGATATCCGCCGCCGGCGGTGGCTCTCCCAAGCCCGCCGGCGGGTTGCCTAGTTCCCGGGTTGCCGCTCTCCCAGGTGCGCCGTTCGCGGGAGATCACGCCACCGGCCCGCCTCTGACTCAATGCCCGCCGGATCGCCGCTGACTCAAGCCCGCCGGATCGCCGCTGACTCAAGCCCGCCGGATCGCCGCTGACTCAAGCCCGCCGGATCGCCGCTGACTCAAGCCCGCCGGATCGCCGCTGACTCAAGCCCGCCGGATCGGCGCTGACTCATGCCCGCCGGCCGCTGCTATCCCTAGCCCCGTGGATCAAGTCCACATGTCACGGCCAGGAGTGCCATGTGTCTGTCCTGTTGTGCCCACAGGAACATTTTAACTTACCTTGTCATGTCAGGTCCATGGAGACTCGTCTGGGGCAGGCGGCTCCTCTTGTTGTGGCCATGGAGGCCATTCTAGCCGCCTGCCCCCTTGTCGCTGAAGTGGAGGCGGTCGCTGAGGGACCCTGTGAGGGCCCCTGACTCCTGGTCATGCCCAGAAGAAGCCTCAGCCTCCGAGCTAGCCCTGGAGGGCTTCCTGTTCCTGTGGGATGTCCTGTCCTGTCTGTCTGGCCCTGGAGGGCTTTCCTGTCTTGTTTTGTACTGTCCTGTCTGTTTAGCCCCGGAGGGCACCTGATACGCTCTCACTTCCCCAGGGAAATTTTTTTTGGGGGGGCATCTCTTTGGGGGTAAGAGTTCCGGCTGTAGGGGCCGGGCCGAGGGGACTGAGGCCAAGGCCCCCGAAGACCATCTGCCATGGCCTCCAGAGCTGCCAGCTCCGCCATGGCCTGAGCTCCCAGCTCAACCATGGCCTCCTGAGCTCCCTGCACCGCCATGGCTTCCAGAGCTCCCAGCTGCGCCATGGTCCCTGTCTGTCTGTTCCGCTCTGGAGGTCCCCGTCCTGTGTTCCTGTCCGTGTTTGTCCTGAGGGTCCTCCAGAGCGCCCCCCCCTCCCCGATGGAACTGTTAAGGCTCGGGAAGACCTCTGTCGTGTGTGTCATGTGTTCCCGCCTCATGTGTCCATATTTGGTTTGTTTCCTGTCCTCGTCTAGTGTTGTTGTTATTAGTTAATTCTTGTCCAGCCGTGTTTGTCTAATTGTCTATGATTATCCATTGTATATTAGTCCTGTCTTTTGAGTTTGATTTCATCTGGTCTACTCGTTACTTCCCGATGTATCCTGTCTCTGAGTCCTGCCTTGATGTCATTAAAGACTATTATTTGAGTTTAAGTCCTCGTCTGCGTGTTCCTGTATCCCCCCTCGTGTGTGCACCGTGACACTTACAGATTTTTGACTGTCATTTTCTGTTCTAAATAATAACAATTATTTTAGCAGTATACCATCAAATAGGCTTGAAATACCTGTGTAAACCTTCATTTTTCACATTTCTCATATTTCTGAGAAGAAGAAAAATTGTAAAACAAAAGGCAGTTTAAATGAATTCATTTAAATTTCATAGAAAGTTATTTGTCTGTGTGCACATTGTTTCAATGAGCAATACTGATGTGTATGAGACCCATTTAAATGGTTACCACAGGAATGGCACACAAGGACAGCCATTACTCTTCCTTATTGCTTTGGTTTTCATTTGAGAAACGCTTCTACACTCCATTAGTTATTTGGCACAATCATGACCCAAGTAAAACTGACAACAGCCTTTGATTGTGAGTCATAATTTAGTCTTTTAATATCCTATTAGACTTTATCAAACAAATAAATATTGTCCGCTATGTAAGGGAAATATGCAACTGTTCAAATGCTCATTACACAAGAGGAAATGAAAAATAACGTCATACTGATATGACCGCACCTAAGTCTATGATTCTTGCTAGCTACATTAAAATGCCAGCATGATCTCTGATTAGTATCCATAGGTGTTTCTATGTAAACTGGGGTTATGTAACACTTTTTATAGACATTGGCATAGACCAGGGGTAGGCAACGTTGTTCCTGGAGTGCCGATGTCCTGCAGAGTATAGCTCAACCCTAATCAAACACACCTGAACAAGCTAATCAAGGTCTTCAGAATATAGGGCTACAGACAGATGATGTTTTTTTAGGGTAGGAGATAAACTGTGTAGGATATCGGCACTCCAGGACCGACGTTGCCTATCCCTGGCATAGACATTCAGTATTAAATATGGCAACTTCTGAAATCAGACACTTGTTGTGCACTTCAAATATTAAAAGTGCCTTTTTAAAAACCTGTATTTATAGATAACCTGCCTTAAACCCTGCTCATGGGCACCACTGTCCTGCAAAGTTTATTTCCAACCTGCTTCAGCACTCCTGCCTGTGTATTTTCAAGTGATCCTGAAAAGTTTAATTAGCTGGTCGAGGTGTGTTTGATTAGGTTTGGAGCTGAACTCTGCAGGCAGTGGGCTGCTTGATAGTATATCCAGCAATACACTTTAACCTTATTTCAAAGAAAATATATGAACTTATACATACAAAGGCCAAAAAGCACTTTCAGCTAATTGCATTTAATATATTTCAGCTATTATACAGTTTAATTTAATTGTAATTAACGTGTAATTAAGTGTCTGAAAACATTACATTCAATTTGCACATATATTTTAAGTATATTATTTATTTAAAAGTGAAATAATTTGCATTTATTTTACTTAAAACCATTGCTTCTGATCAAAATACATAATCCATAACATATAATAATGTTTCCTCCAGTGAAAAAGTCCATCTCCTGTTGTCCTCTCACAATAAAACCTACCAACATGTTTGTTTCGAACTGCTTTAGACTGTTTTCACTTGTAAACTGTGCTTGATCTGTGCATATTTCTCTCCTGATTTAGACAAGACAACTTCTTCCCTGGAGGAAGCAATATTATGAATAGAGGACTCTTATTTTATCAGGAAGCAATAATTTGAAGTTGCAAGCGCCTTGATGGATTTAATTATTACAAACACACAGCTTTTCACTTCACAAGATGTTAAATGACGAACTTAATATTAGACTGAAGGAGTCTTACTGTGGATTACTTGTTTTATTAGCTGTTTGGACTCATTCTGACGGCACCCATTCGCTGCAGAGGATCCATTGGTGAACAACTGATGAAATGCTAAATTTCTCCAAATCAGTTTCAATGAAGAAACAAACTCAACTACATCTTGAATGGGCTGAAGGTCAGCAAATTTTAAATTTGGGTGAACTATTCCTTTAGGGTAATCAGCGTCTCATATTTGTACAATTCAAACCTACAGCATATTGGTTCTTTTCCACAATCTCAAACCTCCAGACCCTTTCTTGCCGCTCTCCAAAACACCATGTTGAGCAAAGATCAACACTCACCTTTCTGATGTTCTTCATGAAAATGAATTAGTTTGTCCTATTTGGCTCCAAACAAATATTTCAAAGGGCTCTTCTGATGAACAGAAGAAAAAAAAAACACACTCTCCTTAAAATTTCACTTCTAAACATTTAATCAGTTATGGTATGTTTTGAAATATTAATTCCATAAAAGGTTTTATAAATGTGTCCTTAGATTACATATTTAACTTACTGAATTATAGTATTTGTATGGAAGCCCTTTAGGGCATTCTTTTTTATTTTCTTTACTCATTTCATAGTGATCATAACGTGGGAGGGCAACTGTTGCTACAGCAGCATTATGGGAGATGAACAACACTGATAATGTCTGTATTACTGACAACACAGACCTCAACACAATAAACCTATCCAGCATGTTCCACCGCAATACACATGTACCTGTGAGAGCTGATGGAGATGTTGACAGGACGAGAGCCATTTCCTTCCCACAGTGCCGCACTGGCAAGCTGCGATTGATGTAATTAGTGAGATAATAAGTCTGTGGTGTGTGGGATCAATGGCTCCTTTAGTCGGCTCGTTCATTAGCCTCTTTTCCACACCATCGATCAGACCAGCCTTATCTGCACAACCATGCAGCAGCCTGAGCAGAGCTGCGGTGTATTTGCAAGGAGTTATTACCTCAATTTAAAAAAATAAAATAAAAAATATAAAGAATAATTCACCCAAACATTCTGTCATCATTTTCTCATCCTCATGTTGTTTGAAAACCAAAAGTGGGAAAAGCAAAAGGACAATTGGAAATTAGTACTGACATACTGTTTTTGTTGTTGATCTATCTATCGTTTTGTGGAAATATAAAAATACTCTATACAGTATGTATGTGTATACTGTATATATATATATATATATATATATATATATATATATATATAATTTCTTTCTTTCTTTCTTTCTTTCTTTCTTTCCACAAATACAATTAAAGGTTTGAAGGTTATGAGGTTGAGTGAATAATGGCAGAATTTTCCAAACTATTCTAACATCTTGTTTGCAATGAGGTTCAGATTTTCTTCTGCGTTAAACTTTATAATACGCAAGTATTAATGCTTTGAGTGAGTCATGATTACCAATGCAAAACCCTCTGTCACGATGCTAGGGTATTGTGGGTGGTTTAAAGGTTAGGTCAAAAGAGCCCACCCTCAAATCTCTGTGATATTTTGGACTCTACATAAGATTTACATCAAAACTAACCCTAACTATGAGCACTAATAGTGATGCTTACTTAAACAAGCACCACTCACAATAAGCATCATCAACATGTGCTTATTTATATGACCATATAGGTTACACACTGACCATACTCTTGTTTATTCCCATCCATCCTTCCAGTAGCTCTTTTGAAATTCATAGCATACAGGTGCATTTCATTACTGTTTTTCTGCATTTAAGTAAATTCCAACTTTTTTTTTATTCTGCTGTGAATCAATAGTCCAAACATACACTCGCAGAATTCATCACAGAATCAATTAAAATAGCCATTAAATTGTTCAGTCTTTAAAACTTTATCAGATGAGCACATTCAAAGAACATATATGTAAATTTGCATCCTGTAACCTCACATCTACTGGACTGAATGCTGTATTTAATATATAGAATGACATATTTTACCCCCAAACACAGTAAACTCACATCTGTCAGCCTCCTCTTTGTATTTTTCAGGCCTGTGCTATGCTCACAGTTTCCAGTTACAGGTTTAAACACATTTACATGTTTACAAAGTCACAACAAGCAATTCAGTTTGATGGTCCTTATCACTCTGACTTCCAAATTGCATCTGTTTCCACTAAATTAATTTGTTGGCTGTACTCAATTGAATGGGCAGCTCTGGTTGAGTGATTGATATATGAACTCATTTACTTGCTCACTGATGTATCACTGTATGATTTATTTTTCAGTGTGAGGTTGACTGGGTGTATCGTTCATGAACATATTTATTGGTGGACGAGTGAAATGATCTAGAATCTGCTCTGTGTACGGATGCACTCTATGTGCAGGTTAATGTCTTGATCGACTGATCTGGAAACACGTCTGTTGAGCAGCTCGGCAAGTATGTGTGCGATTTGGTTGTGTATTTTCAACCTTGTTTATTTTGCGGTAACTTCAGAAGACCAAATAACTGTCTTTATATTGTCCTTTTTTCTAGGTTGCTTCCTAAAATAATGTAGTCTTATTTATGTGAATGTGCACATAATGTCTGACAAACTGACGTATGTCTCTAAAGTTGAAGGTGAAGTGTATAATTTATGTGACATTAGCAACACCAGACGGAATTGGAAAAATAATGGAATTGCCAAAGTATGGAAGCCCACAGAGGCCATGCATTATTATTTTTCTGTCCTGTTTTATGAAGAATGCTTTTATTGTTGCCCTGACACAATATAGAATAGCTCAAGAAATTAAATAAAAATGTTTAATTATGTGGAGAAAACAAGAACTATTTATATGGAAATAGTCTTTAATTGTTTTAAAATTATTCAAATTATTAGTTAAATATAATGATAATAATATGGTAAAATGTGCGCTGTTAATTTCTTAGCTGTGCTTAATATTTGATTGATTTTTAAAATGTTTTTTTGTTGTTGTTGTTTTTTATAAACAAATCTTCTTGCCTCCAAACTTTTAAACAGTTTATCCATCTAAAACCTCTGTTTGCTGCAAAGATTTAAGAAGATAGACATTGAAGTTTATTGTAAAAAGACAGAGCTACTTTTAAAAATACTCTCCTTCACTTTTGTTCAGTAAAGAATCTGTCATGATCTGGATCACACTGAAATTCGAAAGTGATTCAAAGTCTCATGCAATTTTGGAAAATGATATCTTAGCACAGGTGTCTGCTCAAGTTGGGCAGATTTACTCTGAGATGTCAAACTCACATGTTCTTAATGCAATTACATTGTCAATGTTGGTTCATAACTAACCATATACATCACAATAAAAATAAATCATTTTTATCACTCATAGCACCTAAAAAAGGTGAAAAGGGAAGTGACCCATACTCAGAATTTGAGCTCTGCATTTAACCCATCCAAGTGCACACACACAGCAATGAACACACACAAACACCGTGAACACACACCTGGAGCAGTGGGCAGCCAATGCTGCAGCGCCCGGGGAGCAGTTGGGGGTTCGTTGCCTCGGGGTGGGGGTGGGGGGGGGGTCTCACCTCAGTCGTGGTATTGAAGGTGGAGAGAGTGCAGGTTATTCACTCCCCGCACCAACAATTCCTGCCAAGCCTGAGACTCGAACGTGAGACCTTTGGGTTACAAGTCCGACTCTCTATCCATTAGGCCACAACTGTCCCAAACAAGAAGTTCAAACTCATCTGCTCAAGGTTTGTGGTGCTTTGTAATTTAGAGTTGACATATTAGTGAATATGTATATATATATATATATATATATTATATATATATATATATATATATTAGGGCTGTCAATCGATTATTATTTTTAATCGTGATTAATCGCATGATTGCCATGAGTTAACTCGTGATTAATTGCAATTAATCGCACATTTGTATTTGTTCTAAATGTACCTTAAATTAATACTTTTCAAATTTTTAATACTCTAATCAACATGGGCATGGACAAATATGGATGCTTTATGCAAATGGGCACTATATTGCCAAAAGTATTGGGTCGCCCCCTTCTAATGAACAGGTTTGACTACTTTAGTAATTTCTATGAGTACAAATCTTAATGTTAAAACATAATGATATTCTAGGAAATTGTGTGCTTCTAATATTATAGCAACAGTTTGGACAGAACCCTTTTCTATTCTAACATGACAATGCCTCTGTGTATAAGACAAGGTTCAAAAAGAAAATGATTGATTCAGTCAGTGTGGAAGAACTTGACTGGTCTGCATAAAACCAAGTCCTAATCCCAGTTTAACACCTCTGGTGTGACTGTAAATGCAGACCTTGAGCCAAAAACTCATCACCAAACACTAATGACTTGTACATATGGGTTCAGTCATTTTAGACACTTCCAAAACTGTTGCAACATAGATGGAAATACAATTTTTAAATACATGAATTATGTTCCCATCATTGTTGCCACAGATTTGGAAGTGCATTATTTTATTTTTTTCATAAAATTGTCATTGACAATTGATAAGTTCATTGACAAATAATAGTTTCAAGTTCATTGACAAATAAAAAATAAAAAGAGCATTTATTCAAAATAGAGATGTTTCCTAAAAATATCATTCTTTACTATCACTGTTTCTATCAATTTAGCAAAGCTTTGCTGAATGAAAACTAATTTCTTAAAAAAAAAAAAAAAAAAAAAAAAAACTGACATCAAGCTTTTCAACATATATTGTTACAAAAGTTATATGTTAAATAAATGCTGTGCTTTTTTAACTTTTTATTAAATCAAAGAATCCTGAAAAAAGTATAACAGGTTTCCAACATTGATAATAAATCAAAATTGCCTAAAAAGTATATAAAAAAATTGAGCAAATAAATGCAGGCTTGATGACCATAAGTGACTTCTTGCAAAAAAATATAAAATAGTAATGCATCCAAACTTTTGACCTGTATTTGTTTTTTTGTTTGTTTGTTTTTTTTACATTGCCCCTATTTTACATTTGAGCCCCTGCCCCTGAGGAACTCTCTGCACGTCCCTGGACAATAGCTGTGCTGTGATTTCGGCTATACTTGCATGTAAAATTAGAGAAGCAACATATCTGTGTTTAACTGAATTAAAGCGCTGCTCCACTCTGCCCATCGCTGAAGAGAAACTCCTATACTCACACTAATGAAGGGGTCAATCTGGCTGTCAAAGATATAAATTACATATTTGAAAAATCAGCAAAACAATCCAAATTGAAAACAAAAAATGGAAAAAATCAAATACTCAAAAATGACAAAAATTGGTTTGATCAGAACTGTCAAACTATTCGCAAAAAGCTGAGAACATTGTCAAATCAGGAAAAATAATGATCCAAATAATGCAGAGATCCGTCATCTTTACTGCGAAACACTAAAACAATACAAACACACACTCAGAACCAAAAAAGCACAATACACCCAAAAACAACTGACAATAATCGAGAAGTCAGTGAACACAAACCAATTTTGGGATAATTGGAACAATCTGAAAAAAAAAAACAGATCATGAAGAATTGCCAATACAAAATGGAGAAATATGGGAAAGTAATTTCCAAACATTGTTTAATAAAGTACAAACAGACACAAACTGTAAGCAAAACCAAACAATCAACCAATTAGAAAAACTAGAATTAACAATCAAAGATAACCAAAACCCATTAGATTTCCCAATAACTGATAAAGAACTTACAGAAAAAAAAAACTCCAACTCAAAAAAGCATCAGGACCTGATGGGATATTAAATGAAATGATAAAACACACAAGCAGCAAGCTCCAATTAGCCGTTCTAAAACTATTCAATGTGATCCTGAGTGTAGGTTACTTCCCCGACATCTGGAATCAAGGCTTGATAACACCAATCTTTAAAAACAGAGATAAATTTGATCCTAACAACTACAGAGGATTCTGTGTGAGCAGCAACCTGGGAAAGTTATTCTGTAGCATAATAAATGCTCGACTACTAGACTTCATCACCACACACAATGTACTGAGCAGAAGTCAAATCGGATTTTTACCAAATTACCGTACATCTGATCACATCTATACACTACATAATCTAATTGAAAAACACGTTAACCAAGATAAAGGCAAAATATATGCATGCTTTATTCACTTTAAAAAAGATTTTGACTCAATTTGGCACCAAGGACTATTCTACAAACTTATTGAAAGTGGAATAGGAGGTAAAACCTATGACCTCGTCAAATCAATGTACACTGAAAGTAAATGTGGCGTAAAAATCAACACCAAACGTACAAGGTATCTTTCCCAGGAGCGTGGAGTGAGACAGGGCTGCTGCTTAAGCCCAATATTATTTAACATCTATATAAATGAACTGGCGCTCAGTCTGGAGCGATCTGCAGCTCCTGGCCTCACTCTACACGACTCAGAGATCAAATGCCTGCTGTATGCAGATGATCTGGTTCTGCTGTCTCCCACTCAGCATGGTCTACAGCAGAACCTGGACCTGCTGGAGCAATACTGCCAGACCTGGGCCCTGACAGTCAACCTGAAGAAAACCAACATTATGATCTTTCAGAAGAGATCCGCCATAAAACGGCAATGTCCTATAGAAATCCCTTGTAACAGTTTTGGCCTGTCACAGTATTTCCTCTTAACAATGTAAAGTTACAAACTGTCACTAGAGGGAGTATGGTGCTGGGGGTTTTAGTATAACAGCGAGGTAATGATAGAAGAAGTGAGATTGTTTGGTGCTAGCAGCATGGTTCATGGTGTCCTGGTGCTACTCTTGGAGTCCTAACTGAGAATCTAAAGGATTTTCTGCTCAATTAATAAGGACTCTTTAGTCTTTCTATCAATACCCAAGGAGGGTTATTCGCCAAAGAGGGTTTAACCTCAGGATTTCATACTACTATCCTGTTTGGGATGTTTCTTTGGTCGATGTTACTAATGAGACTAATGGATGATTGTACCCTGGGTATTTGATGGATTGTGATGGACTAACGTTGTTACCACAGCTCAACGCATAACAACACTTTGTATCTTCATACATCTACACCATCAAGGATCTACAATCTATGTGGACTAATCAGATAAGACATTTGTTTGTTCGTTTTCTTTCCTATGTGCAAGAGTAATGAATATGTGATGTTCCCACTCCATAGGGTGTTCTTCACATATGATGTTTGGGTGTCAATAGCCCCATTCACACTGCACGTTGGTCCCGGAAAAGTGCCATAAAATTGCCGGAGTGCCTTCTGTGTGAACGCAAACACGTCCCGGGATTAATTCCGGGATTGATCCCGGGTTGGGACCTAGTAACATTGCCGGGTTCAGTCCCGGAACGAGTGCTGTGTGAACAAAAGCCGGATCAATGCCGTAAAGGGTGCGTCGTAGTGATGACGCACTTTATCGTTCGACTGTTTTACCGGGTGTTTTGAAGGCAGATCAACGTTCACACAATGAAAAATATGTAAACTGGAATGAAGCAGCGATCAGGGAGCTCCTCACTATCTGCGCTGAAGCTGAAATCATTCTCCAGTTTAGTGAAATGGTGAGCGCGCATTATACACGTCACATGAAAGGTCACGTGTCTTTACGGGATCTTTACGGGTCGTGTGTGAATGCACGCACATATTCCGGAAAATCACTGGCAGTGTGAATGCAGCAAATCTGACGATCCGGGAACAAATGCTGGAACACAATACCCGTGTATTTTCCGGAATCTCTGTGTGAAAGGGGCTTATGTGTGAATGCATACCTTGTGTCCATATACTGTATATGACTTGTTGATGAAATTACTTTTTGCATCTATTATTTGTCTTATTTAGTGTTTGAATTTACACCGATCCTATTTCTAATTTTGCCGGTGGTTCCCTCCCTTATATTAGTTATGTGGCAGGTAGTTTGGGTTTAAAACTCTAGGAGATTTGTTACACCCTATTAGAATTTGGCTGAAAATATTAGAATCAGTAATTGAGCCCATTGCACTATATGGCAGTGAGGTGTGGGGTCCACTGACAAACCCAAGTCAAGAACTCACTAAATGGGAAAAACACCCGATTGAGACCCTGCATGCAGAACTCTGTAAAAATATACTACACGTGCACCGGCACACAACAAATAACGCATGCAGGGCAGAATTAGGCAAATATCCTCTAATCATAAAGATACAAAAAAGGGCTATTAAATTCTGGAAACATCTGAAGCTCAGTGACCCCCAATCATACCATTATAAAGCCCTGCAATACCAAGAGATGAGCAAATTAAGCAAGCCCTTCCTCCATCTGATCCAGAGCTTCAGTCCTGATGCTAACATCTACTGATGCTCAGACTCACAACATCAGAACCAATCAGATCACTGCACAAATCAAACAGAGTTACATCACTCATTGGCAAACCCAAACTCAACAACAGTGTAAAATGCAATGCTATCTGTCCCTAAAGAGAGAGTACAGTATGGCAGAGTATCTGTACACAGTGTCAGATAAGAAACTGAGAAGCACGTTGACCAGATACAGACTCAGCGGACACAAGCTGATGATAGAGACGGGCAGACACAGACAAACATGGCTGCCCCCCGAGCAGAGATTGTGTTAACACTGTGATCTGAATCAGATGGAAACAGAACTGCACTTCCTAACAGAATGCTCCAAATACACAGATATACGGACAGTGTTCTACAACAAAATACAGCAGATCCATCCCACATTTAAAACTCTTCCAGACCAGGAAAAACTGTCGTATCTGTTAGGAGAACACAAGACCTGCTGTGTGTTTGCTGCTCAATATGTGTCTCTCTGTCACCACAGAAGAGAAGACACTCCACCTGCCCTGAGCTGATGTTCCCAGCACATGTAAATTATATTATGCCATATTACTTAAATGTATACGTTGCCTCTGTATATCTTATACTTTATCTATTTAATTTGATTTTTAACATACTTACACTAGCCATTTATTTTGCACTACATGCTTAATACTTTTTTAAAGATTTGTACTATTCCTATTATTATTTTTCTTTCTGTTAATTCAAATGTGCACTATTTGTGAGCAGCCCAGCTGTAATTGCTTTGGCAATACAAATGTATAGTTTGAACAGAGCTGAACAGAGCAGACGCACAGAGAGAGAGAGAGAGAGAGAGGTGTGTGCGCGCGCGCTGGAGAGCAAGACCTCGCGCTCGCGCGGCAGTACCGGTGATTCTCAGAAACTAGGTTTGGACGCTTTTTTGAAGGGAAAAAAGTCGCTAAAGGGGTCTGCAATGTTGCTAAATTTGCAACACTGTGCATCTCCATTTCTCCAACTACGGGTTGGGCCAGGGGTCAAACAGAAAATACGCGCTGCGTTAATCGCGCGTTAAAAATGTGTGTGTGTGTGTGTGTGTGTGTGTCATCTCTGACTGAATTGATGCACCTTTTTAAACCTAATTTGATGCTTTCAGGGAATCATATAAATTATTTAAGTATGGCGAGCAGAATAAAGTGTGGAAGAAGGTATTCTTGGACTTGCCGAACTTGGTTGGGGTCTCAAAGATTCTAGCTTCAATTGAATTCTCTGTCTCTGTCAAACGCTGTTATTAAATACAAGCCGAGATCTCCAGACCAGAACACCCACAGATCCATAAAGAAAGCTCTTGCAACACAAAGCACATAACGAAAGGTTCTTCAAGCAGGAGGCGAAATCACAGAAAGCCTGATGTGGATGCTGTGCTGGAGATATTGTTTACCAGCTAGCGGCGTCTCCCACAGTTTAGCTTGCAGGTGGAGGCCGTCTCTGGACTATTATCACAGAGTGCCATGTTCCAGAGGTTATCGGTTCTTTAAATCATCCGTGAGATGATCCGACTGTGTTCACCCGCTGAGGCGTCACCTCTCTGGTCTCCTCTATTGCACTCTATTGAGGACTGGACGCTTGATATAGAGTCTAGGGTCTCTCTTAGCATGTTTAGAGAGGCCACAGCTGTTTCGTTTTAAGAGGAATCAATTTCCAAAGCTCTTGTACTCACACAGGTGACCGTGTGCAACATGACTAGGGAACTGCTGGGAAAATTACATATTATGGTGCAATGGAAAACATCACGAGGAGGCTTGATGTTATTTGTTGAAGGAGAGAGGAGGATGTTTAAATTCATCAAAGGTGGTTTGTCTTTACGATTGAATAAATCTTTAGTAAATTTGTTGCTCGCTACTTCGTTTAAGCTTGTTGAGAGAAACCAGCTTCATGATAACTTGTTTTTAGCATCAAATGAAGGACCCACGATGAACCAAATTGGCATTGCACAGCTAACAATAAGAATAGCTGTCTAGTTATGCTTGTTAGAAAGCCAAGTAACTATTTTTTATTCACCTCCACTCCTGGGCAGTTGTGGCCTAATGGATAGAGAGTTGGACTTGTAACCCGAAGGTCATGGGTTTGAATCTCAGGTCCGGCAGGGATTGTAGGTGGGGGAGTGAATAACCAGCACTCTCTCCACCTTCAATACCACGACTGAGGTGGGACCCTTGAGCAAGGCACCGAACCCCTAACTGCGCCGCAGCATTGGCTGCCCACTGCTCCAGGTGTATCTTCACTACTTTGTGTGTGCACTTGGAAGGGTCAAATGCAGAGCACAAATTCCAAGTATGGGTCACCATACTTGGCCACACACCACTTCCCCTTTCCCTTTCCTTGTGTAAATCTTCTGGAGCAATGCAAATATATAACTACAAATAATTTGTTTTTGTAAATTAAAGGAATGCTCTAGGTTCCAAACACATTATCAACAGCATCTGTGATATATGTGACATTTTTAATTTACATAGAGATTGGTGTCCACACAAAAATACACAATAAAAAATCATATTATCATAACATGACAATGAAAAAAAAATGCTGCTAGTACTGTATGTGAGCAAGTGGAAGATAAGTTACTTAATTGAAACGGATGTGAAAAAAATAGCATTAAATCACTTGCCCACCAATGGATCCATTATTGTGATGTTTTTATCAGCTGTTTGGACTCTCATTCTGACGGCACCCATTCACTGCAGAGGATCCACTGGTGAGCAAGTGATCTAATGCTAAATTTCTCCAAAATCTGTTCCAAAGAAGAAACAATCCTTGAAAAAGAAATAACTTGCATCATAATAAAAAAAAATAGTAACTATAAAAATACTCAAATTAAAAGCAAATCTATGGGTTTAGGCATTCAGGTTTAAAAGCAGAAGCATTTTGTAAAAGCATTCTTTCTATTATCCTTGAGCATATCACATAAAAGTGACAGGGTTTACCAGCTTTATATGATCATGAAAAATGCTACAATTTATATATACTGTACATTTACAAGCGATTTTATTGCAGTTTTATGAATAGATTTTCAAAACGGTGTTTAACACTGCTCTCAGTGTAATGCCTTGCCCCATTGTCTTCCATTATAAGTGCATTACTATTTTTGCATGTTTTTACAACCCTGAGAATGAATAAAAATGTATTTCTGTGATTTTATCAACAGCATCAATTACTTCAATCCCAGGACATCACTGTCCTTTAAAGTGGGTATTTCAACTTGACCAGAAGTATGCTGGTGAATGCTGGATCATCATGCAGAGATTTGCTTCTGGAAAAAAATACATGATTGGTCTCACTTGAAGTCCTAATCAGACATTCTATCTGATCATCTGTCCCCAAAAGTGATGCATGTTCCTATAACAGACGCACTTATATATGCATGCATTATAGTTTAATGTAAAAACATAAATAAATGAATAAAGAATATATGAGTACAGGAAATAAATGAGCTTTATGATCAAATAAATCCTAAGCCCTAAGCCCCATTCACTATGACCGATTTAAGCACTTGCGTAGGCTGTTGGATAATGGTCTATTTGATGCTGCAAATCACTGTCACTGAAACACATGGGGAAAAAATAGTAATTGTGATTTTTTTATCTCATAATTCACAGTTTATAGCAATTCAGATATTTTTGATTGTTTATATCTCCCAATTCCGAGTTTTCTCTGAGAATTGCAATATAAACATAATTGTTCCAAGAAATTAAACAATTTAAAAAGGTAATTACGAGTTTGTAGCTCAGAATTCAGATTGTTCTTAGAATTGCAAGAAAAAAAAGTCTGAATTGTGAGATATAAACTTGTAATTGTGACGGGAAAAAAGCCAGAATTGTGAGAATAAAAAAAATACAAAGTAATTGTGCCATTTTAGCTATCATTTCTGACTGTTTCTCACAATTGTGAGCTTATATCTCACAACTCTGACTTTTCTCCTCAATTGTGAGAAAAAAAATTCACAATTACTTTTTTATATTTTGTATTCTGTGGCAGAAATAAGCTTCCATCGTCAAGTCAAGTCAAGTCAAGTCTGCTTTATTGTCAATTCTTCCACATGTACAGCACATACATACAGAAAATTTAAATTACGTTACTCTCAGACCCCTTGTGCATACAGTTAACATTAAACACTGACAGTAGACGTACAAATACAGATAAATACAGTTTAAACATATGTACATACAAACTATACAGATATACAAATGAGGACATTGTAGAAAAAAAAAGAGATAGATAAAGTGCCATAAGGCACATGGCAGATAGTGCAAACGAGTTAAAAACAAAACTGTGCAGATATAATGTGTAGTGCAAAGGAGCTTATCAGTCTGTTAAAGTGATAAGAGCTCAGAGAACAGTCTTTAATCAGACTGTCAGAAGAGGTAGTTTACAGTCAATGCTGGATGAGGTAGTGATCAGTCCAATGCTGCACAAAGTGACTGGTGCGGGTCACAGTTTGTAAGTGGGGGGGGAGTGGAAGGTCCTGGGGATGTGGGGAGCTGGGGAGGGGGGTCGTAGTGTCAGAGTTCAGTGGTGCGTGGGGTAAAAGAGATGAGGGGGGGAGAGACGGGAGAGAGTTGAGCTTCCTGACAGCCTGATGAATGAAGCTGCCCTTCAGTCTGCTGGTCCTCGCCTGGAGACTCCGCAGTCTCCTCCCTGATGGCAGCAGACTGAAGAAGCTGTGTGTCGGGTGGGTGGGATCACCTGCAATGCAGAGGGCTTTGCGGGTGAGACGGGTGCTGTAAATTTCCTGGAGGGAGGGGAGAGAGACAGCAGCGATCTTCTCAGCTGCTCTCACTATGCGTTGAAGGGTCTTGCGGCAGGATGCGTTGCAAGCGCCATACCACACAGTGATGCAGCTAGTCAGGATGCTCTCGATGGTGCCTCTGTAGAAGGTGCACATGATGGAGGCCGGGGCTCTGGCTCTTCTAAGTTTGCGGAGGAAGTAGAGATGCTGCTGTGCTTTCTTGGCTAGTGCTGCAGTGTTGTTAGTCCAGGTGAGGTCCTTTGTGATGTGCACACCCAGGAACTTGGTGCTGCTCACTCTCTCCACAGTCGCACCGTTGATGGTCAGAGGACCATGCTGAGTGTGCACTCTCCTGAAGTCAACAACAATCTCCTTCGTCTTCTTCACATTCAGAGAGAGATTGTTGTCACTGCACCACCCGGCCAGGCGGCTCACCTGGCTCCTGTAGTTTGTCTCATCTCTGTTGCTAATGAGACCCACCACAGTCGTGTCATCCGCAAACTTAATAGAATCACCCCTTTGAACCAGCAGCCTATTGGTTTAAGTGTGGAGCTTTATCCACTATACAAGCATTTATTCATTAACATTAGAAAAAAAAAAGGTATTAGGATAAAAAATGTCACATTAGAAGCATGGAATGTCCCTTTATAACTTCTTGGAATAAAACACTGCAGTGCTTACTTGACCAAAAACCGGCTAGAATATTTAGAAAGGGAGTTATGTAGATGAGCACTGCAGTCTTCCAATTACCTAGTGGGATCAGCTCTACTAATAGATGCATGAGGTCGGGATCCAGGGACTAGATTTGGTGGATTAAACAGCCTGATTGGATTGGTCACCCCTGGATGGTCCGTTATGAAAAGAGCTGAGGTGTCATGCTCGTAGATTTGAGTGCAACAAGCAACAGAAAACAGCCAAAAACATTCCCTGTGTGTGTGTGGGGGGGGTATTTAATCTTTGTTTTTAATGAAGGAAGCAAAGGGAGACCTGTAGTGTGACGCTTAGTTTTGTTTCAATGTTTTCTATTTAATTTCGATGGTACATTCGTCTGAAATTATTCCATTTAATTAGCTGCTGTTTCCCTCAGAATGAGTCAAATTGCCTGTTTTGTCCATCTGTTTACAATTTTGCAATTAAAAGCACTAACAAAAAAAAGTTTTTGGTAGCAATATTTTTAATGAGATTACAATTCAATGTGTTCGACTTGAAGAGGCGCTGCGCAGAATGATCAGTGTATCAGAATCAGAATCAGAATCAGAATGAGCTTTATTGGCCAGGTATGTTTACACATACGAGGAATTTGTTATAGTGACAAAGCTCCACAGTGCAACAGAATGACAGCAACGGGACAGGACACAGACAACAAGAGAACAATATACAAATATACAAATAGGCAATGTACAAAATAGCAGAAACACTATGCAATACAGACAATCATGTGTGTACAGGTCTGATATGTGCAAATTTGAAATGGAAAAAAAATAAAATAAAAAATGACATCTATATATATTTCATCCCAAGTACACAATACATGTATGGCCACATGAACTTTAAGAATCATATACTTTTTTGTTTGTTTGTTTAGATAAATCGCTCAGAGGGGATTGGCCAAACGATTAGACAAACTAGGGTTTTTTTTTGTTTTGTTTTTTTTATAAATCATCCAAGCACCCGATTCCTAGCCATTTCTAATATACATTTGATGTGACTAAATATTATTAAATTTAAAGAAATTCCAGGATCAGTTCCCTCTTCACGTAGGCCTAGTATTTTCATCGGGTCAGTCATAGAAAAATCTGATTGCCTGATAACTTTTGACGTTTAATCCAGGTGCAAAATAATTAATATCTAGCGCAAGAGCACGGAGAGATGTGCGAGTGCACAGGACAAAGTTTGAGCGCGCACACACACGTCCGGTTTTGTGGGAGAGCAAAGGAAATCCGCGTGCGAGCAGGGGATTCGCGCTCGCGCATTATATTAATCTACTTTCGCCCTGCAAAAATGCGCTCTCGAAATTTGGCAGTAAAATAAGGCCATACGTATTCACTTATATTCACATTTTACGCAGAACAGTGTTGTGAATGTTGCCCTTGAGCAAGGCACCGAACCCCCAACTGCTCCCCGGGCGCCGCAGCATTGGCTGCCCATGCTCCAGGTGTATGTTCACTACTGTGTGTGTGTGCACTTGGAAGGGTTAAATGCAGAGCACAAATTCCAAGTATGGGTCACCATACTTGGCCACACACCACTTCCCCTTTCCCCTTTCCCTTTCCTTGTGTAAATCTTCTGGAGCAATGCAAATATATAACTACAAATAATTTGTTTTTGTAAAATAAAGGAATGCTCTAGGTTCAAAACACATTATCAACAGCATCTGTGATATATGTGACATTTTTCATTTACATAGAGATTGGTGTCCACACAAAAATACACAATAAAAAATAAAAGTAAAAATCATATTATCATAACATGACAATGAAAAAAAAATGCTGCTAGTACTGTATGTGAGCAAGTTGAAGATAAGTTACTTCATTGAAACAGATGTGAAAAAAATAGCATTAAATCACTTGCCCACCAATGGATCCATTATTGTGATGTTTTTATCAGCTGTTTGGACTCTCATTCTGACGGCACCCATTCACTGCAGAGGATCCACTGGTGAGCAAGTGATCTAATGCTAAATTTCTCCAAATCTGTTCCAAAGAAGAAACAATCCTTGAAAAAGAAATAACTTGCATCATAATAAAAAAAAAAAATAGCAACTATAAAAATACTCAAATTAAAAGCAAATCTATGGGTTTAGGCATTCAGGTTTAAAAGCAGAAGCATTTTGTAAAAGCATTCTTTCTATTATCCTTGAGCATATCACATAAAAGTGACAGGGTTTACCAGCTTTATATGATCATGAAAAATGCTACAATTTATATATACTGTACATTTACAAGCGATTTTATTGCAGTTTTATGAATAGATTTTCAAAACGGTGTTTAACACTGCTCTCAGTGTAATGCCTTGCCCCATTGTCTTCCATTATGAGTGCATTACTATTTTTGCATGTTTTTACAACCCTGAGAATGAATAAAAATGTATTTCTGTGATTTTATCAACAGCATCGATTACTTCAATCCCAGGACATCACAGTCCTTTAAAGTGGGTATGTCAGCTTGACCAGAAGTATGCTGGTGAATGCTGGATCATCATGCAGAAATTTGCTTCTGGAAAAATACATGATTGGTCTCACTTGAAGTTCTAATCAGACATTCTCTCTGATCATCTGTCCCCAAAAGTGATGCATGTTCCTATAACAGACACACTCATACATGCACGCATTATAGTTTAATGTAAAAACATAAATAAATGAATAAATGAATAAAGAATATATGAGTACAGGAAATAAATATGAGCTTTATGATCAAATAAATCCTAAGCCCTAAGCCCCATTCACTATGACCGATTTAAGCACTTGCGTAGGCTGCTGGATACTGGTCTATTTGATGCTGCAAATCACTGTCACTGAAACACATGGGGAAAAAATTGTAATTGTGACTTTTTATCTCATAATTCACAGTTTATAGCAATTCAGATATTTTGATTGTTTATATCTCCCAATTCCGAGTTTTCTCTGAGAATTGCAATATAAACATAATTGTTCCAAGAAATGAAACAATTTAAAAAGGTAATTACGAGTTTGTAGCTCAGAATTCAGATTGTTCTTAGAATTGCAAGAAAAAAAAGTCTGAATTGTGAGATATAAACTTGTAATTGTGACGGAAATAAAGTCAGAATTGTGAGAATAAAAATAAATACAAAGTAATTGTGCCATTTTAGCCAACCTGGTCTCATAAAAATATGTACCTCTGTGCACTTTCTGTGTGACACCGTTTTACGTACCTTACTGCACGTTTCACCGCAGTTTCAAAGAGAAATGTCCACTGAGTGGCGCTAAAACACAGGTTAAATACGTGAACCCTGGCACGTTTTTATTATGTTGATATAAGTACGTATTGCTGTGTTTTTATTGCATTGTTTCAGGTACGTACTGCGGCGGTTCAGAATTCAAATATCCGGGCTCTGTCCCTAAAAGTTAATGCTCTATCGTGTTGGAAATATGCCCTACACCAAACCCAACCCTAAACCTACCCGATAGTGTTAACAAATGCATAACTGGTATAAAAACGTATTTGTTGATGCAACCGTGCCATTTCAACTTCCTTATCTGCAGATTTGAACTGTTTTGTCGAACCGTGGTTACACGAGATTCGAACCGGAGCTCCTCGCCTCCTAAGTACGTCTCCGTACTCCATGAGCTACCGAACAAACTTACAATCTATGAAAACCCATATATATGACGCTGGATATGTGCGATGCTAACATTCGAAAGCATCAGTTTTCAAATCTCCCAGCATATTAATGTTGTTTTGAAGTCGTAACATGATATTCTTAAAGTAATTGTGTGAAAAATACGCTTTATTAATCAAAACTCTGTACATTTGTGTGAAAAGGAGTAAAAGGTGTCGGAGCTTTACTGCCTCTAGTGTTTGTTTCTTTTGGAAACTGAAACTGCAATAATATGTAGTTATTGGTACGTATTTCGTGTCTCGCTAAAAAGTGCACCCAGGTACATAAATGCCATGAGACTAGGTTGATTTTAGCTCTCATTTCTGACTGTTTCTCACAATTGTGAGTTTATATCTCACAACTCGGACTTTTCTCCTCAATTGCGAGAAAAAAAGTCACAATTACTTTTTTATATTTTGTATTCTGTGGCAGAAATAAGCTTCCATCGTCAAGTCAAGTCAAGTCTGCTTTATTGTCAATTCTGCCACATGTACAGCACATACATACAGAGAATTGAAATTGCGTTACTCTCAGACCCCTTGTGCATACAGTTAACATTAAACACTGACAGTAGACGTACAAATACAGATAAATACAGTTTAAACATATGTACATACAAACTATACAGATATACAAATGAGGACATTGTAGAACAAAAAGAGATAGATAAAGTGGCATAAGGCACATGGCAGATAGTGCAAACCAGTTAAAAACAAAACTGTGCAGATATATTGTGTAGTGCAAAGGAGCTTATCAGTCTGTTAAAGTGATAAGAGCTCAGAGAACAGTCTTTAATCAGACTGTCAGAAGAGGTAGTTTACAGTCAATGCTGGATGAGGTAGTGATCAGTCCAATGTTGCACAAAGTGACTGGTGCGGGTCACAGTTTGTAAGTGGGGGGGGGGGTGGAAGGTCCTGGGGATGTGGGGAGCTGGGGGGGGGGTCGTAGTGTCAGAGT
>JALXFT010004299.1:0-168124 GCA_023376895.1 Aspiorhynchus laticeps | reverse complement strand
ATTTTGGTTTGAATGTGGATTTTTGGAAAAATCAGGCTGTGGAATTTTGCATACTCTGACCAGGAGAATCAAGCAATTCACACCAAACTTTGTCAACATGATGCCAAAACATTAAGGAACCTAAATTGCGAACGGATTTTGGATATCTTGAATGGTGTTGCCGCAGCAATTTATTAAAATAACAGTAAAAAAAAAGAAACCATTATTTTCCCAAATCTTTAAAGTGCACAATCCAAACTCTTCAAAACTTTTTACAAATGGAGAACAAGTCATTCTTAGGAAACATTTAATAAATGTATCATGCTCAAAGGCCAACAAAAAATTAAAACCATCACACATCTTATCTGATAGATGTAGATTGTAATACCTGTTTTAATACCAAGGTTGATTTTACACAGGATATTACATCTTTTAACCCTAACCTTGTTTAGCTCATTCTTAATGTATCAGAATGAAAAATAATGCATAGAATCAGTTGACATGTATTTTACTGTCAGTATATTTTAGAAATGCTTATAGAACATTAAAACATATATATTTTTTAAATATTTAAAAGAAAAATCTTTAAGTTTTATGTATCCTACCCTCTCTCACTGATAGGATAGGAAATATTTTAAAATACATTGGGCCCTATCATGTATCTGGCGCAATGCGGCGCCAGGTGCGACGTAGGTGTTTTTTGATAGTTTCAGCCCGACACAGTTATCATTTTCACATCCTGCGCCACGTTGTTTAAATAGCAAATGCATTTGCACCCATTTGTGCGCTCTTGGGCGTGCTGGTCTGAAATTGAGGTGTGTTCAGGTGCATCGTTGGCGCATTGCTATTTTGAGGCAACTGAAATAGACTGCGCCATTGACCAACTAAAACCTGGTCTAAAGTCAAAGGCGCAGTATTTATTTTTTTGCTATTTAAAGAGCGTGTTAGTAATATGCGCCTATAGGCGGGTCCACAACGCGTGTACATTTTGCTTATTACACACACAGGGACGTGCAGCACACAAACATGCCAAATATAAAAAAATTAAAGGATTACAATGTAAAAGGTTATTACTGTGTAGGCTACATAAATATAAAAATGCCTACATGTCATAATGGAAAGTCATTGCATGCATCAGAATTAGCCTACCTATTTGCTCACGCACGAGCAGCTCCATTTCCTCTCTGGAGACTCATTCAGTCTTTGCCCTTGCAAATTCCGCCATGTAAAGTCCGAATTCAATGTTAGCTTAAGTTCCTGTTTCCTGAGATGCCTTCATCTGCCCGATTTTTGAAGGCAACATAGATGTATCCTTCGCTGCCTTTGGTATCCCACAATCCTGTGCATTCCATTCTGTGACCGTTAAGATAAAAAAATAAAGATGGCGTTTGAGAGTTGCGGTCGGTGGTCAGTTTGTGTAAATGTACGTTTTTGATAAATGTTTTCCACTTTTGATGTCATTTCTAGCGAGAAATGAATATTGCAGGAATTAAATATTCACTTAGTTATCACCAAAGCTCTCTATTTTTCTGTTGACCATTAAACCGTTGCGCTGCCTCAAAAGTCTGTCCGAAATCAGTTTCGTGCGGTGCCTTCGTGCGCAAACGCTGCCTGCAAGTCATTGCCTGATAGGGCAGTGATTCAACAAGTCAGCTGCCTAAGTTTTCGGATGCAGCCCAGATCAATATCCCAGGGGTTTAATTGACTTGATGCTATACTCTGATTAAAATGTGCCTTTAATATTTTTGAGCAGTGTATATTGTTCTGTGTGTGTGCGCGTTTGTGTGTGGCTTGATCTTATAGTGTAACCCTTAAATTCAGACCGCCAGAGGGTTACTGTAAATGCATGTGCCCTCTGGGCACTGTTTTCCTGATGCCACCGGGGTGGCTTTTGCACTGATGGCTTGGGCCCGTCAACGCTGCTTGCAAATTTAATTACGTTTATACTACTACTTATGTTCATGGTTTTATGTCATAAAACCATGACCCACATTGCTAAATCCCTCCTCCCTCAACTGCAGGCATTGCCCTGCTCTACCTGCATCTCCATAGCATCTATGGAGACTCCTCTTTGCTCCTCAAGGCTCTGGACTATGTCAGCCGCAGTCTGAGGAGTTTAACCCAGGGCTGGGTGACCTTCCTGTGTGGGGATGCAGGGCCATTGGCTGTTGCTGCTGTGGTCTATCATCGACTCCAGAAACCTCATGAGGCTGAGGAGTGTGTGAACAGGTCTGATATACATACACACACAAACTCTTGCCCTTGTCATCATCACTGACCCATGTAAACTTGATAAACATGAGAAATTTAGATTTAAATAAAGTAGGAGAGTTAAAGGGATAGTTCACCCAAAAATGAAAATTCTGTCATTAATTATTCGCCCTCATGTCGTTCCAAACCCGTGAGACCTCCGTTCATCTTCAGAACACAAATTAAGCAGTGTAATTTCCACGTTCAAGGTCCAGAAACATAGTAAGGACATCGTTAAAATAATCCATGTGACATCAGGGATTCAACCATAATTTTACGAAGCTAAGAGATTACTTTTTGTGAGCAAAGAAAATAAAAACAATGACTTCAACAATTTGTCTCTTCCACGTCACCCTGGCGCCATTTTGGAGAGTATCCACTGAACGTAAACAGCGTACGCTGCGCAGCTGACACAGAACAGCATACATCGTTTACGTATATGATACTCTCCAAAATGGTGCCAGGATGACGTGGAGGAGACAAGTTGTTGAATAAAGTAGTTTTTCTTCTTTGCGCACAAAATTATTCTCGTAGCTTCGAACCCCTGATGTCACATGGATTATTTTTTCTGATGTACTTGCTACGTTTCTGGACCTTGATCGTGGCAATACTATGCTATGTCTATGGGAGGGTCAGAGAGCTCTCAGAATTCATCAAAAATATCTTAATTTGTGTTCTGAAGATGAATGGTGGTCTTACGGGTTTGGAACGACATGAGGGTGAGTAATTAATTAATTTATTTTTGGGTGAACTATCCATTTAACTATGATTTAATTCTGTCCAAAAAGAGAGATTATGGAAAGAGGCACCTATTAAAATAAATTGTTTGTTGTCGGCTGTCCACATTGAATCTAATTTCCTTTGGATTGCTGGCTTGTTTAGGACTTGTTTAGAACTACTTTAATAAAATTGCACTGGAATTCTCCCAAGAGCTGGTGTTCATTAAAAATCTAATACTAAGACTCCAGGATGAGGGTGAAATGTGGAAGATTTCTTGGTCCGTAGGGCAGCGCAGCACTTTCTGTTTCCTGTTTCTCTTTCTCTGTTTTGACCGGGTTTCATTCCCATGGGATCTTATTGTGATCTATTTGCTCGAATGTTTCCAGGCTGTTGCATTTTCACCAGTCAGTAGTGCTGGGAAACGGCAGGCTTCCTGATGAGCTGCTCTATGGCAGAGTGGGCTACCTTTACTCCCTCGTCTTCATTAACCAGCAATTTCAGCAGGAGAAGATCCCCATACAATACATTCAACAGGTCAGTCACCATTCATTTGTCCTCAGACCTGACCAAAAGCACATGGCCTCATATTTTAACATAGGGTACATGACTAAAATGAGTCATGTATGATAAAGACAATATGTTGTACTCAACACGATCAAAATCCACCCTTTTATTAGATCAATAAATGCCCCTGGTCTTGAAAAAATAAAAATGTGATAGTTTTTCATTAAAATGTAATATATTTCTCATTCGCTAAAATTGCTTCTGTCATCTGCTGGTGTAACCAAGAACATGCAAACAGTGAAAAATATATCCAAAATATTTGTTGTTTATATACAAAAACAAAACAAAAGATAATATTGTAGTGTAACTTTCATAATCCAATCAAAATGGATAAAAAGAAAGCCCTGAATTATTTTAGTGTTAAAAATGTGTGTTTTAATGACTAGTGACTTGCTAACGAAATGTAGAAAGCAGGCCAGATGACTAGTAAACACCATCCAAAGTTTGGAGTCAGTAAAATATTGTTTTGATAGAAATGAATGCTTCTATTCAGCAAGGAACGAAATTGATCAATTTATTAAACTGAACAAAAGTGGTAGTAAAAACATAATGAAACAAAGGTTTTCTATTTCAAATAAATCTTTTGAACTTTATATTTATGCATCATGGATTCCACAAAAATATTCATTAGTGCAATTGTTTTCAACATTGATAAGTCTTGAGCACCAAATCAGCATATTAGAATGATTAAGGTCCATGTGACATTAAAGACTAAAGTAATGATGCTGAAAAGTCAGCTTTGCATTAAAATCACATTTTAAAACATATTACAATAGAAAACGGTTATTTTAAATTATAATAAAATTTCATAATACTGTTTTTACTGTATTTTAAAAACATTAAAAAAAATTAGTCACCAACCTTTTGAACAAGATTATATATTTTGAAACAGTCAATTGACCGTTAAACCTATAAACTGCTGGCGGTCTTTAAATATTGGCCAGTTAACAAGCCTCAATATATAAATTAGTCTAAAAATAATTTTAATATATAATATTTTATATATATTACATATTTAGAAATATGTCCCTTTATGGAAGTTAAATGCATTGGGAAAGCACATGTTTTGCTTTTGATTCAGTACATGATCATGCATTTATTTCAGATCTGTGATGCAGTGCTGGCTTCAGGACAGAACATGTCTCTGAAGAACAAGATCCAGGAACATACCCCTCTCATGTATGAGTGGTATCAGGAGGAGTATGTGGGTGCCGCTCATGGCCTTGCAGGGATCTACTACTACCTGATGCAGGTGAACTCAATCACTCATGATACCTTTTTGACCGAGGAAGGAACAAATTTAGGGAAATAACTTCACCACTTTGGTCTAAGTAATTTAAACAAATGAATTATGTCTCCCTATAGCCTGGCTTTGTGGTTGGCGAGGAGAGGGTTTACCATCTAGTCAAACCCAGTGTGAACTACGTGTGTCAGCTGAAGTTTCCATCAGGCAATTACCCACCATGTGTTGGAGATTCTCGGGATCTTTTGGTGCACTGGTGTCACGGCACTCCTGGAGTTATCTACATGTTGATACAGGCTTTTAAGGTACAAATCTCCATGTCAGCTCATAATACATATTTTTCCTCTGGATTTTTACGTGAATTATCACTCTTAAAAAAAAGTACTTGTCTGTTTATAGATAGCGATTCTACGTCTCTGATTCAATGTTATTTTAGAACTTTTAAGGTACAAATCTCCATGTCAGCTCATAATACATATTTTTCCTCTGGATTTTTACGTGAATTATCACTCTTAAAAAAAGTACTTGTCTGTTTATAGATGGAGATTCTACGTCTCTGATTCAATGTTATTTTAGAACTGGGACACTAGCTAAAATAAAATACATTTGTTTTTTTTTGTTTTTTAAATATTTTATTTTATCGCTGTTGATTTCACTGCTTCAACTGTATTTTTATAGTTTTAGGGTTAGTTAACTATAGTAACCCTTCTCTGAATCAAAACATTTCTTATTAACAATGTTTTAATGTGTATGTGTGTTTAGTATATATATTTGAATAATATTTAAAGGATTAGTTCACTTCCCAAATAAAAAAAGATCATGTCTTTCTTTCTTCAGTTGCAAAGAAATTAAGGTTTTTGAGAAAAACATTCCAGGATTTTTCTCCATATAGTGGACTTCAACGGTAGCCAACGGGTTGAAGGTCCAAATTGCAGTTTGAACGCAGCTTCAAAGGGCTCTACACGATCCCAGCCAAGGAGGTCTTATCTAGTGAAACAATCTTTCATTTTCTTAAAAAAAATAAAAATGTATAAACTTTTAACCACAAATGCTCATCTTGTAATAGCTCGACCTCACGCATTGCGTAATCTCGTAAGTAGATTACGAGACTATTTTGAAGTTGGAGAAGAAAACGAGATGAGTTTTTCTCCCTTACCTACACTTTTTGAACTGGAGTACACAGACAACGAGCTAACCATGTGTGACCTTTCTAATGTGATAAAAAAAAAAAAGTATATACTTTTGTTTTTTTTGTTTTTTTCTAGAAAGTGACTGATTGTTTCGTTAGATTGGATAAGACCCTTATTCCTCTGCTGGGATTGTGTAGAGCCCTTTAAAGCTGCATTGAATCTGCAATTTGGACTAGGGATGCTCCGATCGATCGGCCAAAGATTGGCCGATAATCACATTTTATGACTCGATCGGTACTCATACATTTGGCGATCTCACGAACCGATCACAATTTGATGACGTCAACGCGTGACTACGTAAATGATGCGTGGGGACATATGCTGCAGTCATCGCCGGTGTGGAAATGCTATGACGTTTCGAGAAACAATGAAAAATGTGCTATGTCGAATGGATGGTTCATTTTTAATAGGGATGCAACGATACCATTTTTTCAGATCCGATCCGATCCAGAAAATTCTGAGTATCGGCCGATTCCGATCCTAGAGCAGTTTTTTTTTTTTTTTTTTTATAAATCAATGTAGAGTTTCTATACTTCTGTGTCACTCTTGTGTGTTAAACACAAGCTAATAGACAATTTAATGTTAATGAAAAATAACATGAAAATATATAGGGGCTGTTTACACCTGGTCACTTCATGCGTTTTGTAATATAAATCTGATCGCACAAAACACTTCAGGAGGTGGTCTGGGCCACATTCCAGACGAAACTGGACAAGTGTAAATGCATCTGGTTGTTGAAACCACATATGTGAATTTTACTCCTCCCAAAATATTAAAATAATAAATGTGTTAGACCGTGTTATAGGCTATATGACATTTTAGTCAGATGACTGCACTAATGCAACAAGCGTCACTGCGGACGAGTATCTGAGTATTTCTTCAACAAGCAGACGCTCAAACTGCCGCGAATGAAACTGAAAGAAAGACGCAGAAGGTCAACACACAATCATCTTCATTAAAAGTAGTAAGACAAACTTATATTTCCAGTGCTGATGCCGCGCTCTCTCCTATTGCGGTCTTTGATCTTGAAATGAGCTGATAATAAAATGCAGCGCTTTTGATTTCGTTGACGTGAACTTCGTTAAATTGAAATATAGCGTGGGAATTGAAGATCGGATTTATATCCATTTATGTGGCCAAGTGTAAATGGAAACGCTTAAACAAATCGGATAGATATCTGATCAGAGAAAACGCATGAAATGACCAGGTAAACAGGCCCATTCATAATCTATGACAAAAATACTATAAGGGAGATTTAAAACTAGGTTAGTGGATAATTTAGCAGCAAAAGTTATTCTAGAAAAATCATGAGTGCACAATTTTATAAAATCTAAACATTTAGTGAAATAACATTATTTAGTGGGAAACAAATAAAAGTGAATATGTGAAGGACTAAATCTGGTAAAATGTTACACATTGCTCTTTGTATTGTTCTAAAATACATGAATGAAAACAAGTAAATGTATTTACTTATAAATATAAACTACAAAATTAAAATACATTTCTTTTAAATATATAGCACAATGAAGGCAGCAACATATGATAGAGGAGTCCTATCTATCATATGTTGCTGCCTCCATTACTGTGCTATACATTAGATTATTAATAGCCTTGATAGGACAGTACAAGAAACGCTATAAATAATATTTCATTGCGCAAAAGTATTATAATATGAACAGCTCCACTTATGCGCTTCCCGTGCGCAGAATGATGCGCTTAAAGCAACAGGGAGTCACAGCGCGCAGCTCCGGAGTTCAAAGCACAGAGGAAAGAAAGATTGATGCGTAGCTTATTAAATCTGCGCGATAGTTTGAGCCTTTTCTTTTAACGGTTTTAAATCTCAGTTATTGAGCGCTCTTGAAGAGAGTTTCATTGTTTTGACTGTAGTAACCGAACGCAACACGCAGTTTGAATGCTGAACGGAGGATGACAGACAGCCGCAGCAGAGAGAAGAGTTTACCAGAACTTGAATTTAACGACTTAAATATTCATCTGTACCTCACATTAAACTATGGAACGGCTTCAGAACACTTGGACTTGGACTCTATGGTGCTTTATAATGCTTTTGTGCTTTCGTGGGGCTTAACAATAACACAGAATAGTATATACAGAATATCGGATTTGGATCGGTCTCGTCTCTCCGATACCCGATCCGCGGAAAATGACTGGATCGGAGCCGATACCGATCCTGAGTATCGGATCGATGCATCCCTAATTTTTAACAGCAGATTCAGTGACCTTAGAGCTGATCTGCGCATCACTGCACACGTCTGCGGAGTGCAGGCTTTACGGCTCCATGGGCACCGGAGCTGATCGCGGCCGCTCTATGAACATTTATTCATAAAACAAAATATCTTCTTTGGCCATATTAGCCTACTCAATAGCATTAACGGAGGCTTTACTCCTTTTAAACTTTATCTGGAATGTCACCGTTTCTGTCACTGCAACTTCCCGATCAGGCGAACACGCACACACACGAAATCATCTGCCTAATGAAAAAATGTATTTAAAAAAAAATGTAGTTAATATTGCATGTATGATTTATTTTATCCACCCGCGACCCACCTGCAAATAATCAAAATGTATTTTTTTATTACCTGACCCGCGGATTATCCGCAGCACCCGTGGATAACTGTGAAACTACTCCGTTTTGTTCTTTCAGTAGTTTAAATGCTTCAGTTTCTTTTTTCCTCTTTAGTCATATATTGGACAGTATTAAACCTTATGAGTTACATCAGACTTCTCCACATTGGAGTTTAAATGTTTCTATTTTGTCCTCTCTCTGACATTGGATAATCAAAACGTGTATGTATGTATGTACACACGTATGTATGTATATATATATATATATATATATATATATATATATATATATATATATATATATATATATATATATATATATATATATTAGAGTTGAGCCGGATACTCGGCTGAAACGAGTATCCGGTACGGATAAAGCACTTTTGCTGAGTACGAGTATAATACGAGTAATACGAGTCAATATCTGTGCTCGGATTGAATAAAAATTCTCATTGGGTAGCTGACTGTGGCTGCGTTCTGTGATAGGCTAGTCACAGCGCCCCTCCCCTACACACATACAAGTGTATTGTGTTGCTGCGTCCCGCTCTGCTCACTCACACACAGAACACTAAGAAGAGAAGAGAACAGCGCGCTCTCTCTCTCTGTCACTCAGGTTCGCGGGTTTTTTCCGTTAACGTTTAGTGTTTCTTCAGCTTCAGGTTTGTTTTTTACTTTGGTTTATAGTACTTACTTATTAACCAGTAGAGTTTTGGTAAACGTGGGGTTTGTTCAGACGTGGTGCTTGGTAGAATGCGACTCACGTCTCTGCCTGTCGGAGATTTTTTTTTCTTTTTTAAACCGTCAGCTGGCTCTAACCAGTTTTTTTTTACTGCATGGTCAGTAAAAAATGCCATGGGCATGGAATACACTCAGTATTCACGCACTGAGTGTCTGACACTTTCTTGCTGTATTTCATAAAAAAAAAAAAAAGGTAGTAGTGGTATAAAATTATATTACAAATTAATTAGCTACACACACACACACTCTCTCTCCCTCTCTCTGCCGGTCATCGGAGTTTTTTTTTTTTTTAAACCATCTGCTGTCATGTAAATAGTTTTCTAATCAGCAATAAATATAACAATTTCTGATCAACCCATATCAATTGCATGCTTAAAATAACATACCGGTTAAAGCCCAGCCCATTTCAAGACAACCCGACCCACTTCCAGGTTAAATCCCGCCCACTTCCGGGTTAGGCCCCGCCCAGTCCGAGTACAGATACAGATAATTCATATGGTTAACAGATACAGATACAGATACAGATAATGCTGTACTCGCTCATCCCTAATATATATATATATATATATATATATATATATATATATATATATATATACACACGTATGTGTGTATATATATGTGTGTTCTTAGCCTACAGATTAATAATGCTGAATGTAGATCAGAAACATCTTATTACATCTGGTTTGAGTCGTAGGTTATAAATAGATAAGAAAAATAACTATATTTGCAGCATTGTTTTTTTTCTGCTGTATTTTAGTGAAAGTAATCTATAATTTTGCCTTTCACCGTGTTTCTGTTGTTGTTAAAATAACCACGGCAGAACTTGAGAGAGAGAGAAAGCACACGGAGCTGAAAGGGCTTGAATAAAGCGCGTTTTGCTTTAGATAAAAATGAGGATAATAGCGCTGAAAGATATTTACCATAAACGACCCTGAGCGCTTGTTATGTGATCTGCTCCGCTGTTTTGATGCACTGCTCACTTAAAATTGTGCTGCTGTTACGGCTCACGGTCTGGATGGATGCCGGGGTGCGGATGCACTTATAGAAGTATTTAAGTATAAAAGACTCGAGTTGCTTTTAAAATATTCACAAGTCCTTTTCCTCGAGTCGAGTAAAGTCTGGAGTCATTTCAGGTCAAGTCAAGTCTGAAGGCTATAAAAATGCGACTCGAGTCAGAGTCACTAACTCGAGTGCCCATCTCTGCCTTGTGGGTTGCATCAGACACATTTTGTTTGCATTTATTTTTGTCTTATATTAAGTATCCTGATATACATAATGTTATGCATAAACACCATTTTAAAGGAATATTAAAATGTTCACTGTATAAGGAATAATTTTTGTGATTATTTATATAACATTATTGCTTATTATCGGCATCTGTATTGGCCGATCACCATGACAAGACATCGGTACTCTGTACGGAGCCTCCCTAATTTGGACCTTTTTATGTAAAAGTTTTAGGCCATTAGTAGAGCCCGACCGATACATCGTTTTGCTGGTTTTTATCGGACAATATGAGCCCATCAAAGATATATCGGTATTGGTGAATATGCCGCCGATAACTTTTTTTTTTTCATGCGCTCCATTGTTTGCTACTGGCGACGCAGGTCACTGTAGTGTAGAGATGCGTGGATGAGCTCAAACTTCACCCGAGTTCACTACTTCAAATAAATTATCCGCCCGCCACCCAACCACACCTATATTTGATTGTCACATTACAATGATTCTAATTCTTAGCTTTGCATGATATGATGAATAGATGGTTAATTTTTAACAGCAGATTCAGTGGCGTTAAAGCTGATCTGCGCATCACTGCACACGTCTGTGGCGCATTATGGCTCCATGGCCACCGGAGCTGATCGCGGCCACTCATTAAATGCTTGTTTATCGTTTCTGAAGTGTCCCAGAACTCATGCTTATCACATCTGTCACATCACACTTCCTAAGTCGGCATACTTTGTCAGTAACGTAGCAGATTGAAATGTTAGTATCTTTCAGTGCGGTGGTGGCTTGAGTCTGTTGAATGGTGACCTAGTTGTCACCTAGTTGGTGAGACGCAATGCTATAAAGTAAACAATGTCCCCATATTTTACTCACAATGAGCTTAGCATACTCGTTTGCTACATTAATAGTGCCCTGAGATTGCCACAATGTGGAAAATGCAGACAGAAGCATGGAATCCAGTCATAAAAATTTAATTTACTGTATAACACGCAATTTCACAGAATTTGTCATTTTTAATGAATAAATAAAAAACAGGTCAGTACACTTAAATCAAATGGCAATATAGACTAGTGTCGGTGAATATTAAACTGCAAAAAGAGTATTCAAATACGAATCCTCATGTTCTGCATGTTAATTTGATTACCAGAAAATACACAACGAAAAATTGGGGGGGGGGATATTTGAATTATTTGTTAATAAGCTACTGTTTTCTGAAACTGTGTCGCAAAGATGAAGTTGATCCCGACTTGCCATGTCCTCACTGATTGCGGCTTTAGAGAGAAATGCACCTTTACGGATTTTATAATGAAAGTTTTTTTTCGATTTGATAATTCAAAAAGTAATTCAAAGCTTTGTATAGATATATTTATCATATCTGTGAGGCAAGTATTCGCTGAGTTTCGGTTCATTTTTAAGCGCTCCTGTTCAAGACAGAGATGGCAGAAAGTGCACCATGTTTGTTTTCTTTATTTTATAAAAGTACAACGTTTTGTTGATATTGTGAGTGCACAAATAAAAGTAGACCCTTTACACTTCCGAATGATGTATTACTCTTACAGTGCATCCGGAAAGTATTCACAGCGCTTCACTTTTTCCCCACATTTTGTCATGTTACAGCCGTATTCCAAAATAGATTCAATTCATTATTTTTCACAAAATTCTACAAACCATACCCCATAACGACAACATAAAATAAGTTTGTTTGAAATCTTTGCAAATTTATTAAAAAAAAAAAAAAACGAAAAAGTATTCACAGTAGTGATGCGCGGGTCGTCTCATAACCCGCGGACCCGCGGGGCGGGTCAAGAAATTGTTACTTTATTTGCGGGGCGGGTTGGGGCGGGTCATTAAAAAAAAAAAAAATCCATGTATGTTGCGTGCAATTCCCTATAGCCAATATTAAATATTTGGGAATATCTATTTTCATATTTTATTAGGTTCTTTGATGAGGTTACAATACGAAGGCCTACGTAGCAATGCAACTTGCTTGATGTCCCCAAACCTTTGGCGTCACGTGACACGTCACGAAAGCGCCAAGCAGCTCTGTATCCCATTCCCAGCCACAAGCGCATCAAGTGAGCGCACATTCAGCTCTGCTGGCCGGGTGCTGGAGTCTAGGTGTAATAGATTAAACCCCGGTACAGTGGATGCACAGCGAACGTAAAAAACGCTAAATGAACATTTCCGTGTGTTAAATAAAACAAAAGTTCAGTGGTTATGTAGCGTAGGCTGTAAACTGTAGGCCTATACAAATCTGAAATAAAAAAATGTTTAGCCTATTAGATGAATACAAACGCTGCTTTGTAAATGTTGAAAATGTTTATCATTATCTTGTTATTAATATGACCTGATTTATGGTTCATATTCATAATCGTATGTTGTTGCCAGTTTACAGGGCGACTTTTCCAAGCACTTTCAGGCTGAAATAAAGGCTGTTTACATTTACATTACAATGCCTAGTATGTCTATTTAATGGTCGCGGGTGCGGGGCGGGGCGGGTTGTAAAAATAGGTACAGTGGTGCGGGGCGGGCTGGGGCGGGCCGAATAATTTCATAAAAGCGGGACCCGCGGGTTGGAAAAAACCCGACCCGCGCATCACTAATTCACAGCCTTTGCCTTGACACTCAAAATTGAGCTCAGGTACATTGTTTCCACTGATCATGCTTGAGATTTTTCTACAGCTTGATTGGAGTCCACCTGTGGTAAATTCAGTTGATTGATCATGATTTGGAAAGGCACACACCTGTCTATATAAGGTCCCACAGTCAATAATGCATGTCAGAGCACAAACCAAGCCATGAAGTCCAAGGAATTGTCTGTAGACCTCCGAGACAGGAAAAGCATGTAGTCTCTGTTAACCTTAATGGAAGAAGTTTGAAACAGCCTGGACTCTTCCTAGAGCTGGCCTCCTGGCCAAACTGAGCAATTGATGGCGATGGGTCTTTGGAGATTGGTTAGACTGGTGACCAAGAACCTGATGGTCACTCTAGTTGAGCTCCATGATCATATGTGGAGATAGGAGAAACCTACAGAAGGACAAATATCACCAAAATACTGAGATAGCTTAATGAAAACCCAGTCCAGAGCAGTCAGAACCTCAGGCTGGGCAGAAGGTTCAGCTTCCAACAGGACAACGACCCTAAGCACACAGCCAGGTCTTTTTTTTTTTTTTTTTTTTTTTTTTTTTCAAACAAACTTTTCACATTGACATTATGGGGTATTGTTTGTAGAATTTTGAGGAAAATAATAAGTCTGTAACATAACAAAATGTGGAAAAAGTGAAGCGCTGTGAATACTTTCCGGATGCACTGTACCTTTATGAGCAAAAATGATGGCGTATTTTAAGTTGTTTCCAATGCAAGCGATCGCACTGGCGCCTCCATGTCCTGTAAAGCGTGCTTTAGCTCCTCTCTGCACGAACAACTGGATATGCGTCTAACAGAGCACATTTATCTAGGCTAAACGTTGAAACTATCATTGTGATATGCTTGACCTGTTTTTTTATATATATAAAATATATATATATATATATATATATATATATATATATATATATATATATATATATATATATATATATAATATATATATATATATATATATATATATATAGAGATTTTATTTTAGGCAAGTCGTGATCATTTGAGAAGGCTAAATTGATCAAACATAGGCTATGATCAACTCGCTGTCTGCCGCTGGCTGCTTGGTTGTTACTTTAAAAAAACAAACATATTTAACGAGCATCTTGAAGCATCTTGGAGACATTGCCACAGTTCTTCTGGATTCAGTCTGTCTGTTTGCTCTGTTTCTTCATGTCATTCCAGACAGACCGGATGATGATCAGATCTCTGTGTGGAGCACTGACTGTTGTCAGACTCCTAGTGCAAACAAAAATGTCACTGGATTATTACAATTAATGGCAAAATGAATGTTTGGAAATGTAAATTGATAGAAATAACTGACTTGACTGAAATGTGAAAAACATTTTTTAGCTGGTGAAAATACTAGTGTTCTAATAATTTTGGCCACCACTGTAAATTTATTTACTTTTATTTATTTTCTGGACCAGCAGAAACTAGTATTTAGCTCTTGGTGTTACAGTGCCATCAAGTGTGAGTAAACAACATTACACACGAGCAGACATGCAGAAGCCTCAAAAAAACATAAAATTTCCTCTCCAGGTGTTTGGTGTGAAGCAGTATCTGGAGGATGCGCTGCATTGTGGGGAGGTGATCTGGCAGAGGGGTCTGTTGAAGAAGGGCTACGGCCTCTGTCATGGAGCTGCTGGAAACGCTTATGGCTTCCTGGCCCTTTACAAGATCACCCGGGACCCCAAACACCTCTTCAGAGCCTGCATGGTGAGTCTGACCCCTCTCAACCTTACAGTATACACCGATCAGGCAAAACGTTATGACCACCTTCCTAATATTGTGTTGGTCACCCTTTTGCTGCCAAAACAGCCCTGACCTGTCGAGGCATGGACTCCACTATACCCCTGAAGGTGTGCTGTGGTATCTGGCACCAAGATGTTAGCAGCAAATCCTTTAAGTCCTGTAAGTTGAGAAGTGGGGCCTCCATGGATCGGACTCGTTTGTTCAGCACATCCCACAGATGCTTGATTGGATTGAGATCTAGGGAATTATGATGCCAAGTCAACACCTCAAGCTCGTTGTTGTGCTCCTCAAACCATTTTTGCTTTGTGGCATGGCGCATTATCCTGCTGAAAGAGGCCACAGCCACCAGGGAATATGGTTTCCATGAAAGGGTATACATGGTCTGCAACAATGCTTAGGTAGGTAGTATGTGTCAAAGTAACATCCACATGGATGGCAGGACCCAAGGTTTCCCAGCAGAACATTGCCCAAAGCATCACACTGCCTCCACAGGCTTGCCTTCTTACTATAATGCATCTTGGTGCCATGTGTTCCCCAGGTAAGCGACGTACACGCACACAGCCATCCACATAATATAAAAGAAATCGTGATTCATCAGACCAGGCCACCTTCTTCCAATGACAACTTCACCTTCATTCTTCTGACCACTGCAGACCGGGAACACCCCACAAGAGCTGCAGTTTTGGAGATGTTCTGTCCCAGTCATCTAGCCATCACAATTTGGCCCATGTCAAACTCACTCAAATCCTTACTCTTGCCCATTTTTCCTGCTTCTAATGCATCAACTTTGATGACGACAAAATGTTTACTTGCTGACTAATATATCCCACCCACTAACGGGTGCCGTGATTAAGAGATAATCAGTGTTATTCACTTCATCTGTCAGTGGTCATAATGTTATGCCTGATCGGAGTATGTTGTGTTATGTAGATAGGTCATCATGGAAAAAAGGAGGAGATTCAGGAGACCTTGACTAACATTATAAGTTGACTCCAGGGAAAACTGCATTGATTAAAATCCCTTTTAAAGAGTAAATCTCTACATGAAGCAAGGTGTTTATCCACATGTGATGACTTTCTAACCACTTCAATGAAATGACTTTGTCTCTGGGTTAATTTATGCATGTTCTGTGCGACGCATGAAGGCTGTTATAAATCATTGTACTGTCAGGAGGGACCCGTCATTGCCTGTTGTGTGTACAGAGGTATGATGGGATTTGATGTCTTCTCTTCTGCAGTTTGCAGACTGGTGCATGAATTATGGAAAACATGGCTGCCGGACTCCAGATACACCGTTCTCACTCTTTGAAGGTAGAGTAAACATTGCACACGCATATTTACACTACCATTCAAAAGTTTGGGGTCGGTAAGATTTTTTTAAATGTCCATGCAAGAAGTCTCTTATGCTTACATAGGCTGCATTTGTTCGAGCAAAAATACAGTAAAACCAGTAATATTTTGAAATATATATACAATTTTAAATAACTCATTCTAAAATGCTGACTTGCTGCTCAAGAAACATTTCTCATTATCTAGATAGATAGGTTTGACTCTTGAATAATAATGAAATATCTCCCTGTTTATCATGTTTTCTCATGAAGGGATGGCTGGCACAATTTATTTCCTGGCTGACTTGCTGCAACCAACTAGAGCCAAGTTCCCTGCTTTTGAGGTGTAAAGGTAAATATACGTCTGCTTTTGAATGTTTAACTGTATAGACATTATTATTATTATTTAATTAAAACCCTTGTTAACGTCAAAGTTTCTCATTCCAGACTGTTCCAGATGACTGAGCTTCCTTTGCTTGAGCTTCCTCGAGCTGGAAGAATGCGTCCTCTGATGGTGGAATAGTCTGCATGCCCCGAATCTGTCACAATTCACGCTAAGTCTTATGAGAGGTTCTGTACATGTGGAGAAAAGTATGCGGGAAAGGTTATTTTCACATTAATGGACGGTGGATGGGAATTTAGGCTGTATAGATGAGGGTTGCTTTGGAGCTATAAGGGGAAGCTGATTTAAATAGTTCAATATGCTTTTGTTTGTGCATTTTTGGTGTCACGTGTTTGTTAGTATTATTTTAATATGACTCATTGAAAATGAACTGTTTTGACGTGTTTGTGAGGATATATTCTGATATGATAGCAAGGTAAAGTTTAAAGGATTAGTTCACTTTCAGAATAAAAAAACCCCTAATAACTTACTCACCCTCATGTCATCCAAGATGTCAATGTCTGTCTGTCTTCAGTCTAAAAGAAATACTTTTTTTTGAGGAAAACATTCCAGGATTTTTCTCCATATAATGGATTTTTATGGTGCTCAATGGATTGAAGGTTAAAATTGCAGTTTCAATGCAGCTTCAAAGGGCTCTAAATGATCCCAGCCGAGGAATAATTCTTATCAAGCGAAACGATCGGTCAAAAAAAAAAAAGTATATACTTTTCAACCACAATTACTCGTCTTGCTCTAGATCTGCTTGTGTAGTGCCTATTTGCGCATTACATAATCACGTTGCAAAGGTCAAGTGCGGTTAGCTCTTCGTCTGTGTACTTCGGTTAAAAAAGGCAGGGTAGGACGAAAAATTTCATTTCATTTTCTCCTCCAACTTCAAGATCGTCTGACATTGTTTCTACCTTTTTTGTAAAGGGCATTTGACTTTTTGCATGTTCGCTGTGTAAACACTGCCGGTACTTCCGCCTGCATCACGCATGCTTGATTATGTAAATACCTTAGGTCGAGCTATTACAAGGTGAGTAATTGTGGCTAAAATGTATATATTATTTTTT
This sequence comes from Aspiorhynchus laticeps, assembly GCA_023376895.1. Taxonomy (NCBI): domain Eukaryota; kingdom Metazoa; phylum Chordata; class Actinopteri; order Cypriniformes; family Cyprinidae; genus Aspiorhynchus; species Aspiorhynchus laticeps. The sequence goes on along the minus strand of JALXFT010004299.1, from coordinate 150,453 downwards.
TTAAATGATTAATGGTTTCACTAGATAAGACCCTTATTCCTAGAGCCCTTTGAAGCTGCCTTGAAACTGTGATTTAGACTTCAGTCCATTGAGCACAATAGAAGTCCATTATATGGAGAAAGATCCTGGAATGTTTTCCTCAAAAATAAATAAATGCATTTCTTTTCAACTGAAGAAAGATAGACATGAACATCTTGGATGACATGAGGGTGAGTAAATTATCAGTGAATTTTTATTTTGGAAGTGAACTAATCTTTTTAACATCTTTTTGAACACAAACATGACAGCTTTAAGGTAACATTACAAATGCAGTGTTGATATGATTTCTGTAATGTTAATACTTTGCTTTCTGTATTAGTAATGTATTTTTCCCTTTTTTATCTCTTGATAATACTAGTCGCTATATCAGAGGATGTGCTGCGAACATGATTTTTTTTTAGGTGTTCCACCACCTAAAAAAATCATGTATATTTTAGCATTTTCATTTGCCTTTTTCATCATAATTTGTACATTTTCATCTGCTCCGCAATAAAAAGTAAGGAAAACAGGATTTTATATCTGAAAAGTGGTCTGTTTACGTTCTCATATCAAGTGTTCTGGAGGTGACTACCACAACTTTCTTCCACTAGATGGAGCTATAAAGCTGATTTAATATGATTTAGTACATATCTTTGGTGATCTTTTCATTTAGCTGCACTTTCTGTAGCTGAGCCTTATTTTGTTTCAAACTGCTGAATGAAAGGAAATCACAGACCAAAATGTAGAGTAGACTATAGCACAATTCAGTTCTCAATCCAGAGGTCTTTGTGTATTGTATATACATTGGGATGTTTTTTGTGGGTTTGCAAATTGTAAGCAATTCGATCAGTGTGTAGCAACTTAAAACGTTCACTTTTTCAATGTTCCAGCAGTCTAATCTCAAAAGGACTTGATTCTGGAAAACATTTAATAAGTAATGAAGGAAATGAAGTAATGAGTCAAACGCAATGCTGTGTTTTTAGAAATCGAGTAAAGCTTCCAATTTTCTATATGAAGTTCAATGATACATTTGTCTGGATATTTGTATTTTGTTTGATTTGAACATGAATCATTTTAAATTAGCATTTACAATTTTGGGATCAGCATGTTTTTTTTTTTGTTTTTTGAAGAAAAAAAGTACTTTTATTTAAAAAAAAAAAGATTTGTTAAATTGATCAAAAGTGACTGTAAAAATATTTACATTTTTTTAAATGAATGTTTCCCACAAACATAAGCTGCACAAGGATCTCTTCTGCTTTCTGAAGGATCATGTGACACTGACGACTGGAGTAATGGCTGCTGAAAATGCACCTTTGCTATCACAGGAATAAATGTAATTTTAAAATAGAAAACTTATTTTAAATTGCAGTAATATTTCACAATAATCAATGTTTTATTGTATGTTTGATTAAATAAATGCAGCCTTGGTGCTGCTTAAGAGACCTTTTTCAAAGCATTAAAACAAGTTACTGAGCCCAAACTTTGAACAGTAGTGTACTGCAAGCAAAACCCCTCAACACATTCAAAGAATGTATTTCTAAGCCCCTTTCTATACTTTTATCGATTCTAAGTCTTGTCACTGACATCACAAATAAAAAAAAAAAGTCCAGGAGGAAATGAAAACAAAAAACATTGCTTACAAATGAGGCATGCCACATCAGAGTGATGGAGAATTGCCTCATTTGTTTGAATTTATTAAAGGATTGCGTTACCTTTATTTGTCTTTATTAGTCTAAAGCTTAAACCATCAAGCATTTTTTAAACTTTGTATTTTTTCTGCTTGTTAGAACTTCGTCAGAGAACATAATCATCAGCTTTTGTTATGCAACTCGAGCTTAATAAATCAAAAAGGGGATAATTTCATTTTAATGTTAATTGTTCAATTATATATATTTTTTAATTTAATTAAAATTAGCTTTGGATTTAAAAATGTGAATTAGAAGCATGTTCACTAGTGCTCTCTGTCTTTTGGAATCCACTATATATTTCACATACAAAGATGAGTAAGTTAAGGAGTCATTTACTCTCACTTGAATCCAAATAAGGCTCGTACTTTCTAAAGGGCTGATGGACAATGCTTGGCCCATACGACGGCTTTTTTTAAACGCTGGTCTCCTCAGTGTTGCTTCCAGCTGATCTGAGGTCAGCCTCGCTGTGTGTGGAGTGTAATTGCACCAGCAGTCTCAGATATCTGAGGAACTGATCCCATGTCAGGAGAGAGCAGTGTAACCTGAGAAGCCGCTTTACGATCTGGAGTTTGCTCGCTCGGTGGGGGTGTAAAGGGCTAAGATGTGTCAACCACCCTTGAGGTGCTACCAACCCTCTCAGAGAAACTCTACACCTCCTAAAAGAACGACTAAATATAGAGGTCATCTGCCCAGGGGCGAGGTCTTCAGCTCCATGTCTTCTGCAGCATTCAGAGAGAAGAGTCAATGTCTCAGGGCAGGACTGGAATGTCTCAGAGTTGGCTGCTAACATGTAGTAACACATCTAATTGACTGAAGGACAGAAACACAGCATGAAAATACAAAAAAATACTGCAATATTATGATATGGTCCAGATTGCTAAAATTATAGTGATTGATTGTTGTTACAAATTTGGAGGTCATTAAGATTATTTTTATTAACACTTTTATTCAGAAACATCACTAAATTGATCAAAAGTGATAGAAAAGACTTGTTACAAAAAGTTATATTTCAAATTAATGCTGTTCTTTGAAATAAGTGTTATTTTTCAAAGAATCCAGAAGAAAATATGATCTCCACAAAAATATTAAGCAAACATTGATAATTATAAGAAATGTTTCTTGAGCAGCAAATCAGCATATTAGAATTATTTCTGAAGAATCATGGGACACTGGAGTAATGATGCTGACAATTCAGCTTTACCATCACAGGAATAAATTATATTTATAAAATATTCAAATACAAAACAGTTGCTTTAAATTCTAATAATATTTCACAATATTATTTATTAATTATTGTATTTTGATTAAATGCTGCCTTGGTGAGCGAGCATACAAGACTTCTTTCCCAAACTTTGGAGCATTATGCATGTTTTGTGAATTAAATATTCCAACTTTTATTTTAATTGCACTCTTTACAGCTCTTACATTGCAAAACCATTAACATTATTTATTTTTTAATTATTGATAAAATGACAGGGAATGTCATTTTATATTTTTTTCCTAACATTTTTTCAAACTTTATAATCTTAACATGTTTTTTTACAATTTAAAAAACTATTATTATTTTTATTTTATTTATTGTCATTGGGTTTTTTTTTTCATAAAGTTAAAATTAGTGCTTTGGGGCACACACTGCTAATGTATTTTTTGGGAAAAGCCAAGGCAGCCTCATCAATGCCTTGTGTTACATAAACTGGGGGCTGTTTCATAAAACAGGTTTACCAAACAAGCCAGGTTTATTTCAGTTAGTCTGACTTATTTTGAACCAAATCAATTGACTAAGTCAGGCTAACTGAAATAAACCTGGCTTATTTGGTAAACAGGCCCCTGGTGTGTGGATAATGATTTGTTTATTTAGCTGGGCTGCTTTACCCAAAAGCATCATAAGCCTAAGTTGATCGTAGATGGGTCTGTGATGTACTTAGGCTTACGATGCTTTTGGGAAACGCAGCCCAGTTCATTTAGTCAACTTAATGTAGTCCATGTGCAGCCCATATGATGCACAACACTACAGATCTTCTAAATCGCTCTGTAGAGTCATGTGTCTTCTGATGAAACATCACAGCGTAAACACAGTATATCACATGTGAAAGTAGAATAAGATGAAAAAATGCAACAATGTTAAGGAGCTTGTCAAAAGAAATACTGTAATATGTGCACTGTGGTGCTACAATCACGGCTGAAAATTGTTGACAACATAACTAATGAAAAGCACAGAGCACCACTGTAAAAGACTGATCTGCTCACTGCACTGACACTTAACCCTCATGTCGTGTTCTGGTCACTTTTATAGAGGATTTTATTTTTCCTGAAAATGATAGTTAATATTATTGCACTTTCCAAAAAAAAAAAAAGAGATTTTTTTTTTTTTACTTTTTGGGGATTTTTCCCCAACCTTTTTAGACTTGTGGTGTTCCCGGTCAAAAATTGTAGACCTAGAAAAGATCTCTCGTTAATATATTGCCACCAATCTTGGATTCAATCTTTTTGTCAACTTGTTTTCTTTCAATTAGAAAATATATTATAGGCCTCAGTGATCTGAGCGTATGCACTTCATTCGTCTACAACCAATCAGATTCAAAAAGAAAAACACAACCTACAAGAAAACCAATGGTATTTTATTAAAAAAATTACATAAATGATTTCATATATTTTGAGTGAGAAATGTGGCCAAAATGCAAGTGCATTCATGCTGTGAAAATAGGCTTTAAGGAGTGTTTTTCCCAGCTTCCCATATAACCATAAGTGGCTGAGACCTCCATATGCAAGTTAAAAATATCAACACTGTAATCAAAAGCCTTCCTGAGATGCTGTGTCGGCTTCAATGCATGCACATAGCAGGTGTCAATCAGGCTTTACATTCATTCCTCCCTGACTACGGATAGAAAAAAATGAAGAAATCATGTCAATAAAGACACAATACATCAAATTAAAGTGCTGACCAAAGCCAAGGGGTCTTACAAGCAGCCTGGAGCGTAGTCTAAAAATACCGCCGCACATGTACATTGGAGAAAGCAGCAGCCTTCCTTCCAGCGTGACCTAAGAAAGTTAAAGAAGTTCCACGGCGTCGCAAGATCCGCCCCGTGACATCATTAGCATAGCATAAATAAGAAGGAGCTGCTCCATGGCTCAGGACCACTCTCCTGGGACTCCGGCTTCTTGACTTCTGCCCCTCCGCTCCTGCACCCCAAAACTCCATCATGGTGTGTACTTGGATTACTCTTGCTATTTTATGGTACCTTTTTCATGTTCGTCTGGCTCATAAAACTGGCAATAAGCCCACTCAAATGAAGTAGGACACTTTTCTTCGATTTTCAAATTCACTTTGGTGGGGCAGGACACAACGTTGTCCTATAAAGAACCCCAGTCTGTTTGTCACTGTTAAAGAGAAAATCATGCAGCTGGTGTGTTCCCTTGCTGGATATATGTGCACATTCGAAGCTGTTATTTTGCTCATGTCCAAAAAGGGCTTATGTTACCAAATGTCTTTTAAAATAATTCCTATTTCAGAGTAGTGTGTATTGTGAGATGGGATTGATCCATTGTTGTCTTTCTGGCAGGCTGGAGAATTCACTGCTGACCAGCTTGAGGGTGAGTCTTCACACATCAGAGTTTATTATGATTGGGAAATGGTTTTATGACTATAGTACTCATTGTTACCAATGTAATGGGAAATGTATAATGCCATGAATTAATGAAGGGCAATTCTTCCTCTGTATAACAAAAAAATATAAAATACACCAACTTCAGCTTTCATTTTTTTTTACGTATAATCAAATTGGTTGTACAGGTCATTTGAACTTATGTTAAATCGATGTAAAAAAAATAAAAATAAATTCGCAACATAGCACCTGACTTAAAAAAAAAAAAAAAAAAAAAAACATAGTTCAAATTGTTCCTAAATGTCCTAAATAATAACTTGGGAAGCCTTTAAATATATAAAGACATTTTTTATAAATGGATGAATAATAGATTTAAAAATTATTTGTATTGGAGAATATCTAATATATACCAAAATATTACAAATTAGAAAAATACTTTTTTGGATTATTATTACTTTTTATTTAATATTAATATTAATGTTAGTTTGTTTATAATTTCTTTAAAATAATAAATAACATCTCATAATTTATTAAAATTCATATATGTTGCATTTTGAAGTGTAGACTGCTCAGGAACCTTATACATGTTTTTCTATGTAAGGTAAATAAATGTAAACTGATTAATTATAAATCAGAATATCTGAGACATTGATGTAAACCAATGTATTTTAATACATATTTGTTTTAGTTAACTGATAAATTGAGTACAGTTTAGTGCGTCTGTCGAGTGATTATTTGCCGTACCATGTTGTGATGTAGTAGTCAAAATATTTCTTATCCAAAGCCTACATTTATTTCTCTACAGAAAGAATTCATGGTAGTTCACAACACGCTGTTGCTCATTTAGGTGCAGAAAGCTTGCGGTTGGTTGTGGGTGTAGGTTACGTTGCTGTCAGCATTCTTGTATTTGACTTGGGTCAGTGGTAAAGCACCGTAACCATGTATGGCAAAGTCTACTTTCTCTGAGGGTATCGCCTGTCACGTCACACATTAAGTGCCACCTTCGTGCACAGCTGCTGGAGTACAGAAGTCATAGGATGCTATTTTTCTGTCAGCAGATCACTTTCAACTTGGTCTCCCTCACGGCTCATGGAAATGCAGTTGCTAAGCTGTTTTTAAATCGGCCTCCTTCCTCCTCTGCTGCATGTACATTTGGCAAAGGAGGGATGTGGGAGAGGAGGCACTGCTAACATACTAAGTTTCCTTGACTTTACCTGATTTTAAAGCTATGATATCCCTAAACTGTTGTAAAATAAAATAAAATAAAAGTTATATTTAATTTATATACAATTTTTGTCTGGTGCTATGTTGTGAGATTCCGCTGTTTTATGCATTCCTAGTTTGTCCTATTTTGTCAAATTATGACTTTACGATCCACCATTAAAAAGTTCTTCTGGACTTAAAAGGACTTCTGTTGTCCTTCTGTTACAGACTTCAAAGAGGCCTTTGGTCTCTTCGACAGAGTTGGTGACGGCAAGGTTGCCTTCAACCAGGTTGCTGACATCATGCGTGCCCTGGGACAGAACCCCACCAACAAGGACGTGAAGAAAATCCTGGGTGACCCATCTGCTGACGGTAAGATATTTACTAAAACGGAACAGATCTAATTCTAAATGCTTTACAAACCCTCACTGATTTGTGATATATGTGTGGAACTATATGCACACAGATATGGCCAACAAAAGAATTGACTTTGATACTTTCCTGCCAATGCTGAAGACTGTTGACACCATCCAGAAGGGTGCCTATGATGACTACGTTGAGGGTCTGCGCGTCTTCGACAAAGAGGGCAACGGCACAGTGATGGGCGCTGAGCTGCGCATTGTGCTCGCAACACTGGGTGAGTGAAGATGAAAATGATGTAGTTCACACCATGCATGAGAAAGCAAATGACATAATATACTCTGCTTACAAAACAAATTACTGTATCTTGGCACAGTGATCAGATGGTAATATCATGGTATTTTGATTTACCGTTAAAAAGTTCCGTAAAAAGTTAAGTATCTTATGCTCAAAAAGGCTGCATTTATTTGATCAAAATAGTTTAAATTATGAAATATGAATAGAGTTCAAAATAACTTTTCTATTTTTATATATTTTAAAATGTCATTTATTTCCGTGATGTAAATCTGAAATATCAGCAGACATTACTCATCTTTAGCATCACATGATTCTTCAGTTTTTCATTCTAATATGCTGATTTCGTATTATCATCAATGTTGAAAACAGTTGTGCTGCTTAATATTTTTGTGGAAACCATTTTTTTAGGATTATTTGTTGAATAGAAAGTTCAAAAGAACAGCATTTATTTGAATTTATATATATACATGGCCAAAATATATATAAAAAAAAGTAATACATTAATGTACATACATATGTTTTTTATTCATTCATTCATTCAAATAAATAAATGGATTGATTGATTGATTGATTGATTATGGTTATGAATGATGAATATATTAATTTTATTAAGAGTACTGAATTATTACCATATTTCTAAACAATTGTTGCCTTATTTTATATAGATAGGTACTCTGGCATTACCATGGTACATTCCAAAAAAGCATAATAATACTGTGTACTTTTTATTAAGCAAAAAGTATCAGAAGGAAATTATTCCAAACCAATACCTTTCGTGGCCCCAACAGGTGAGAAGATGACGGAGCCTGAGATCGACTCTCTCATGATAGGACAGGAGGATGAGAACGGCAGTATCCACTATGAGGGTACGTTTTTAGATAAGCCCTTCTGATTGCACTCTTCTAGCTTCTTTTAGGACACATTGCATAACAGTGACTGTACTGAGTCTCTCAGCACTAATTAAAATGATATAATAAGCTCACCTGTCACTGAATCATTACGAGCATTATGTTTAGCAGCCACCTCAGGCCTTGTATGGCGAGTCAGTAGGGATGATTATTCCTTATGCATGTCTGCTTCTCCTCTTACAGATTTCGTCAAGCACATCATGTCCGTGTAAGAGGCCGTCCGCTGAGAGAGTGGTGAAGAAGGCTGAACTATATCTGCAGACCCCATGGTGTCAGGACATCCATTCTGTTTTGAAGACCAATCAATAAAAAGGACTATGGGATGTCACTTCTAAACCATTCAGTTTTTTCCCCTTTATTTGTTATCTCCCCTCTCGCCCACTTTTTTGGAAGTTACATCGTCCTTTCATGCAGGTGACCCTCCTTGCCTTCTTGTTCCGCCCGGGGCAGCCGTCCACAGTGGGATGGAGACCGGGGAAGAAGGAAAAGGCCACTCATGAAGTGAGGGTTGGTTTCTTCTTTCTCCACCCATCCAGGGTTACAACAGCACCGCTAGCTGTGTGTTAAAGGCACATGACATTGCTGTGGCCAGGCTGCCAGTTTTCCCCCATCCCAATTTTCACACAGTCATTTCACAATAAACTTTTTTCCAAAAGTACACCGTTGTTATTTTGTATGCTAATGCATTTGGTTGTAACATGAAACACAAATGTATCTGTTAAAATACTAGATAAGAGACATATGGGTGATGCAAGTTTAAATGCAGCTTACATCATTTACAGGTCACAATAATAAATTTGCAGGTCCAAAAGTAAACATAAAAATTCGGATGCATGTGTATCTTTAAAAAGAACTTGCTTAGCTTATGTCAGAGGTAACGTTCATGCTGGACACAGTCTGTCTGAAACTGTATATGCTGGTAAGTTGTGTAAGGAAATGTACAGCAACACATCAATATTTTTATAAATGAATACAGCTGGACATTAATATAGAGAATCTTGAGTTGCATATGCAGTAAGGTCCCACCTAAAAGCCTAAACATACATTTCGGGTGACTTTTATCATTATAATGGTAACGCTTTACAATAAGCTTCAATTGGCTAACATGAATTAACTACAATAGCTAACATGAACCAATAATGAAAAAAAAAAGATTCTAAAGCCTGTTTTTTTCTTTGTTTTAATGTTAATTTTAGCATTTACTAATACATTATTAAAGTCAAAACTTAATATTTAATACATGAACTAGCAAAAAGTTGAATTTGTGTTAACTAATGTTAAGAAAGATGAATAATTAAAAACCAACCAACAAACAAGAAAATAAACAAATATTGATTGCTCAGTGTTAGTTGATTTAGGTTAGTGCATTAACTGATGCTATAATGGGATCTCATTGTAAAGTGTTACCAAAATGTTGATTATTTAAATGGAATTTAATTCTGTTCAAACTATGTGCAAACACTTTTCACCGAAACAATGCGAAATACTTCCTAGTATGCTCCATTTAGAAATTATTTAAATAACTTAAAATAATAATTAAAAAATAATAAATGAAAAAGGCCCATAATAAATAAATACAAACATAAAAAATAAAAACAATATTATAATAAAACGGAGTAAAAATTATTTTAAAACCATTGACATATTTCTTCCTTTGTTTCAATGTTGTTTACAGTGCTATATCTATCTTTAATGTGTCAACATTTTATTAACCACATAAAAAAAGCAGGAGTCGGATAGATAGATAGAAAGATTGATAGATTATTTTTTCTTTCATCCAACCTATCGCCCACATATTACATACAATCGTTTTTATTTATTTTTTACCTAAAACCTTTGTTTTGTGGGAACAAGAGTTGCGTCTTCTACCCATTGTATAATTATATAGGATCGTTTACTCAGTCTGTACGCTAGATGGCGCTGTTTCTCCTCCCGTCGAGTGGTGTTCGGTTGTTTCTTTGCGCTGCTGCAGAGGTATTTTGTCCTATCCGGGCGCCGTACATGCTGAAAACATTCATACGATGGCGAGTGCGAAGTGCTGCAGCGAAGGCCCTTCTAAAGAAGGAGGTGAAACTGTCAAAACTGTTTTTGTTTTACACTTAATTTACAATTGAAAATCTTCGAGAATATCTGTAATGCTTGTATTTGTGAATGTAGGTTTAAAGTAAAGTTATAGCCATAGATTTGGACTTTCTAGCTAACTTAAGTTTAGCAAGCTAGCTATGTTAGCCGTTAACGAGCTGTTTTTCCGCAATTCTGTGTTTTCTATGTAGATGCGTAATATTTAACACTTATGTTGGATTGAAAATAACAAGACTAAATGTATAAGATTATTTAATATTATAAGTTTTGATCTATAAAAGTACCATAGTAGCACTACTAATATACATAGTAGTTAGTCATTTTTGGAAGTACATTGGTGTACCATGCAAATACTATGGCACATGACTTAAGTACCAATTTTCAAATTACCGTTTTATGCTATCATTATGGTTTTCTTGGAAATACCTACACACTCCCTTACAATAATACTGGTATAGTGAATCTACCATGGTGTATCATGTAAATTAAATAGGTGTTATGGTGATAATTCAGTGTCATGGTAAAGTACTATGGTATTACCATCTGATACCATGATACTGCCATATGAATGTTTGTAATCATAGACAATGGCACATCTCAGCTTCAACGTGTTGCTGAAAGCAGCCAGATGTGTTTTAAGTGGCATTATTGATGTGTTAGTTGAGGCTATTTAAAGACAGTTCGTGCTAATCAAATGAATAAAACTAATCAATTAGATTTTAAGCTCAACAGCGTCTCTCTGAGCAGGTCCTCCTGGCATCCCTCATCTTTCAGGTAACTGTAGCTCACCTTTGGTCTCCAAGCCAACACTCGCTCACCTTGGTAAGTTGTTTCGCCTCCAGCAGGACCGGAAGAGAAGGGAAGCAGTGTGAAAACTAAGACTGTCTCTTCCAGCACGGCATCAGGGGACAGTCTGCTAAAGCGGTCTGCTGATGAGATCGGCCTAGAAGATGAGTCTAAAAGCAAGCCAGCACCCTCTAAAATATCTAAAATGGGGTTCAGCATGACTGCGAAGAAGCCTACGACAATCTCTATCAAGCTGGGAGCAAGTGTATGTCTATTTTATTATATAGCCTATGTGTGTGTATTTGTATATATACATACTACTGAAATCTTTTAAAATAATTAAAAATAATGCTTGCTTGAGAGTTTAATTTTGAACATTTAAAAATAGCATTTTATTGCTGCTTCTCTTTTAGAAACCTAAAGAAGCCACACCTGCCTTACCTGCCAAGAAAGCTGGACTTGCATCTGTTTTTAATGAGGATGATGATGTAAGTATCGTTCTCTAATTTATTAATTTAATATTAATGCTGTCCTTGTGATATTTACCATATTGTAGTAATATATAATTCAATATAAGTGTTGTGAAAAGTACCGACTTCCGTACTGAAATTTTAAAAATGTAGATTTTTAGAATCGTTTCAACAGCACTCAAATGTTAGCGGGAAATGGACGTTTTTAAAATTTCAGTACGGACTGGTACCGAAGTCAGTACTTTTGACAAAACTGGCCTTTATTTTAAAAGATCAGTTTCCTAAACTTTTTTTTATTTTACGTTTCAGAGCGAGCCTGAAGAAATGCCACCTGAGGCAAAGATGAGAATGAAGAATATTGGCAGGTTGGATTTATACATTTTTAAAACTTTCAATTTTAGATTTCATTGTAAGTTAAAGTACTATGCACTGTTGACTACCTCTTCATGTGTTATTTTGCTTTTCAGAGAAACGCCCACATCTGCTGGACCCAATTCCTTTAACAAAGGAAAGCAGGGCTTCTCAGACCATCAGAAACTTTGGGAGAGGAAGCTTAAATCCCAGGAAGATCAGTAGTGACTGGCTGCTTACTAGTTTGCTTTTTGGCACCAAAATATTTGCCCGTTTTGTCTCTTCGTTTGATGAACATTGTACAAATGTATATATGTAATGAATGTTTACGCTATAAAGCATCTTTTTATTGTAGCTACTTTGATTTTTTTTTTTTTTAACCACATGGTTAAATAATCACTTCCTGTGTAAGATGCAAACCACAACAGAGAAAATTAGAATAGTCTTTATCGCTGTACAATATGGTTTGTGCCACACCGACCTCTGTTATCATTTGCTTATAGTTTAATTGTTCTCCAGAGAAGGAATGCAGTGGCCCAGTCGTTTAGGATTGTTTCATCAAGACATTGTAGTTTATAAAGTCATTAATAAATGAGAGATGTGGTATCACTTTGAAGAGCTTTTTTTATGTTGTAATCAATGTGGTAGTCAGTTAAACAACATGAAGGTACGTAAATTAAATAATTTTTGATTGAACACGTAAATTAAATAATTTTTGATTGAACAATCTTTTTAAAGTCACTATGTAAAGGATGTATAGTGACATATCTTTTTTTCTGTATTGTACATCCAAGTGAATTATTTAATTGAGCAGAAATAATGTAGAGCAGGTTTGGTAAAATCCAGGTAATTGATTGGACAGATTTGAGCTTGAGATGATTGTAACAAAGGGACATGTTTAAGACTAAATGGACTAATGGTTGGAGAGGTTTGGCAAATGTCACCTGAAGAAAGTCTCATGTCAACATGCATTTAGAAAATAGATCGGAAAAGACAGAATTTCATGCCAGCTTTATGAAAGCAAAGTTATTTATTTTATTGTTTTGTTTGTTTCAGAAAGATGGCAAGATCAGTTAAAACACATGCAAAGAAAACTACTAGTATTTAAGCTTTTTTTTTTTATCAATGCGGAGACTACAATAACTTTATACTGTTCCTGAAACTTTGGTCAACAATTGCATTAAACTCCACTCATGATAGTTATTATGGATTTCTGTCATACCATTAAGTTTCATTTTCAATATTTGTTGGAAAACAAGTTTTGCTACATCACTGATATTATGAAAAGATACTACAATGTAAGACCCAAAACTAGTATAAGTAGCTTTTTCAGCACAGCTTGGCCTATTTGACACTAAAATGGTGAGTGCATTACTGCATTAAAGAGGCCAAAAGTAGCTTTACAAAAAGCTGGACAACAGTTATAATATTCTTTACTAAAACGGGAAATGTATCCTGTGTTTTTCATAAACACTATAAAAATAAAAAAACGGCATGTTTGTGCCCCACCTCATGAGCTGAAAACTGTTGTAATGAACTGTATAAACTGAATTTTAGCAGGTAACCAAGAGGCTGTGTGCTTTCATGAGACGTTTCTGGCGACTCCGTAAGCTCCGCTTTAGTCCAATATCAGAGTCTTCTTTAAGCAGGTTGTCTACATCATCTTTATTTTGCAGCAACTGCAACGTGTTTCTTTGCAGCTCCAAAGCTGCTTCCTGAAGAAGCAATAGCGGATCACCGTTGGGATCTGGTCAGCTAGATGCAGGGCCTTTACACACAGGCATTCTAGGCACGTGCCTATGCTCGCTCGTCCAGGGGTCCCAAACAATGAAGATATATAACTTTTGTTTTTGTTATACTATGGGCTATCTACAAGAGTAAAAGTACCAAAACACCAGAAGACATTGAGCAAATAAATAACAAACAATAGGGTAAAAAATGACAAACTATTTCCATGTTTTCCACCTTTTTTATGTACAGAAATCACACTTTCTTTTTCCAGTTCTCTCTCACAGACACGTGGACAGAAACTTGTCATCGCTGCCCCGCGAATTTATCAGTAAAATAGTTTCGCAGCTAAAAATCTACATAACATTTCTCAGTAGCGAGGTTCTTGAAGCAGTTTAACTTCTAAAGATTCGCTATTAGTAGAGACGATGAACACTGCTGAGACGCACAGACGGGTATTCACACGAGCTTAATCTCTTTCTCTCTCACTCTCTCTCTCTCACACTCTAATAACTACGTTAAACTGCATTAATAACTGCATTAGCCTGCATATCAATGGCCCAAGCCTCTGTTATTAGCTCTAAAATGACTTGAAATTTGCAATGTAAGGTTTATGAGGTGCGCAAGAAATTAGTTCAACACACAAGAGATTTCAGGACAGAAACATGACAAATGTCTTAAAATAATGCATCTGAACAATGTCGTGAGGTGTGGATGTGACTCAGGCCGTTAAAATTATTAGAGAAATAGGCCTAATGCACTCCCGGAGAGGTAATGTGGCCACAACGCTGCCTATTAATGGAACTGTCTTTCTCTATTCTCAAACAAATGAAGACATTCGATATTTATTGACTGAACGAAAGCACTTATTGTGATAGAAAACACTGTAACGGTTTCCACTGATTACGAAATATTATTGTTTGCTGGGGTGGTAATATTATATAGGCCTATTAATAATGAATGGGGGCCCAAAATATTGTTTTGCCTATGTCATGATAAGAAGTAAATCCGGACCTGGCTAGATGTTTGCTTGCAACCTGGTAAAGTAGATAAAACAGCATCTCAGATATACAGTTAAATCTGAGCTATCTGATATCAGAAAGATTTAGTTGGCACAATTGCCTTGTAGTAGGACTCCAGGTGCAACCTAAGCTCACGCAATTTGGCATGAGTGTCTGATTATGCCTACGCTCATGGAGTTAAATCTTTTCTTAGTTTCTTCGTCCTCGTCCAGATTATCCTTTGCATGTTTCAGGCTCTGGCTGTATGTGCCATCTTGACTAAATAATGAGCTCCATCTTGAATTGGGTTCTCAGCATGGATTCTGCCAGGGATTCTTTATCCTGCTTGATGGCTTCAATTTTAGTTTTAGTAAAAAAAAAAAAAAAAAAAAAAAAAAAGTAATTGAAAACTTTAAAACTGTGTTACACAAAACTCCTTTACATTTTTATTGTGATTTAAAGGCATCACTGAAAATTTTGTCAGAGGAGCAAAAGAAACAATGGCATAAACAAAAAAAAACTACCTTAGGGAATAATTAGGGAATCCAACAAAGCTGCACTGTGCCACTTGGATGAATTTCTTTCTAACCACATCTAAGTACACACAAAAACACTTAACACAGCTAATTTTGCAAACTTTTGCGTACTTGCTTGATTATCATCCAGTTTGCCAGGTATCAGGAGGTTGCACTATATTTATTACTAAGCCTCCTTTATCCAAAGCGAGATGTAAAATAATGAGTGCATGGGTCACCTTTCAAGGTGATCTTTCATATTTATCCATTAGGTGGCAAAACGGTGTACCTACAAATGTACTGCCTGAACTACCTTTGATGAAACCGTTCTAAATAATGGCCTTATCATTCTTCAGAATGTCAAAGCGCCCGTGCATAAAGTGAGGTCCAAACTAAATTAGTTAACATATTAACACTTAAAGGGATAGTTCACTTTGAAATTGAAATTTGGTATCTATCAGCTTACCCCAAGGGCATCCAAGATATAGGTGTCTTTTTTTCTTCAGTAGATCCAATTTTGATGTTTTTAGGTCAAACCGTTCTAGTCTGTCAGTCATATAATGGCAGGTATAGGTCACTGTCTCTATAAGAGGGAAAAAGAACATGCACAGAGAAATCCAAATTAAACAATTCCCCATCGTAACCACACATTGATGGCCTAAGACACGAAACGAGCGGTTTGTGTGAGAAAACGAACAGTATTTATATCGTTTTTTACCTCTTGTACACAACCATGTCCAAGTGATCTGAGTGCACACACATCCGGTGTGTGACGTGTTCATGCAACACCAGAGAAGCACATGCTTAATTATGTGTGACGTCACCGAGGCGCCATTTTGCATTGATCTCAAGTGTAAAGAGCCTTACAGTAAAGACTGATTAAATCGTCATACTGGAAAAACAGATGCAAACCAAGTAGATACGGTACCGAGATAATCTCAGCAATTTTTTTAGGAACCCTAATTTATATAATTTGTCATTGATGATTAACAATTAACACTGATCCATACTACCAGACGCAAAAATTTGAGTGCTGCCGGCATCACTGCTTCTAACCTCGTTGTGGATATATGATTATCTTGTTTACAGTATAAAAAATTATATTTACTTATACATTTATATATTCTGTTTTTGTCTACTATTGATTTGCACACATAACTTGCATAATTGTAAGTAATTACATCATCTCTACCATTAAACTTACCCTGTCTTCTTTTGGCTGATAACAAGTACTGATAAGTGCTAATAACAAGGAGACAATCAAAAATACATTTATGAAAACGGCATTATACATACTTTATTATTAATGCAACACTGTGTTAAAAATCAGTTTCAAAATGCAGAACAGAAGATGTGACAAGCATGATGAATCATTAACACACTGTTTTCTTAAGTGGGCACGGTGTAAGTACAAAGAAAGTTGAATAAATTAATAATAATAAGATGATGATTTGATGCTTCTGCATGGATTCTTAGAAGTGCTAGATGATCTGTCAAATACTAAATAGTGCTTGTAGGTAGAAGACATTTTAACACACACTTTCACACTGAATGGTTTCTCTGTGGAAATCTCAAAACAGTCTATCATTGCTATACTGTGTCCAAAGGACTTCACAAACGAGTGAGGCATAAGTTTGTGCCTGTCACAGTTGTCTAAAACAGTGTTTGTGCAGGCAGATCCAATCTGAGGTGCATGAGGTTAACATGAGTATTTAAAATGAAGTAAGAATTTTCCTTATGTCTGATATTACAATAAAAACCTTTATGGCAGGGATTCTCAACTCTAGCCCTCAGAGTCCACTTCCTATATTTAGCTCCAACCTCAATCAAACTCACCTGCCTGTAACTTTCTATAAGTTTTCTGTAAGTTTTCATTAATTGATTACACAGAATTATCAAAACAAAAACACTTTAAAGGCTGTATCAGCAGCATGTTCAAACACAAATACATAATGTATCCTCAAAGTGGATTAAGAACGGCAAGAAAGTTATAAACCTACTTAACTGTTGTCAGTGTCGATTAAGAACAGCAAAGACATTTGTAAAAATATTAACTGTCACAGTAGACTTAAAAGTGCATATACAAAATAGTAAACTGTTACACATTCTGAAGAAAAAGCAAAACACTTTTATTCAAGTTATTCAAACATGGCACAAAGTGAATAAGGGATAGTTCACCCAAAAATGAAAATTGTCATTAATTACTCACTCTCATGTCGTTCCAAACCCGCAAGACCTTCGTTCATCTTCAAAAAACAAATTAAGATATTTTTGATTTCCTCCATTAGGTAGGCAGAAGGTAACTCGGGGGAGAAGAATTGTTGAATTAAGTTGTTATTTTTGTTTTCTTTGCACACAAAAAGTTTCTCGTAGCTTCATAAAACTATGGTTGAACCCCTGATGTCACATGGACTATTTTACCGATGTCCTTACTACGTTTCTGGGTCTGGGAACATTTCTGTTGTGTTGCTCTCTATGGAGGGTCAGAAAGCTCTTGGATTTCATCAAAAATATCTTAATTTGTGTTCTGAAGACGAATTAAGGTCTTACAGGTTTGAAACGACATGAATGGTGAATAATTAAAGACAGAATTTTAATTTTTGGGTGAACTATCCCTTATTCACTTTGTGCCATGTTTGAATAACTTGAATAAAAGTGTTTTGCTTTTTCTTCAGAATGTGTAACAGTTTACTATTTTGTATATGCACTTTTAAGTCTACTGTGACAGTTAATATTTTTACAAATGTCTTTGCTGTTCTTAATCGACACTGACAACAGTTAAGTAGGTTTATAACTTTCTTGCCGTTCTTAATCCACTTTGAGGATACATTATGTATTTGTGTTTGAATATGCTGCTGATACAGCCTTTAAAGTGTTTTTGTTTTGATAATTCTGTGTAATCAATTAAAGACAACTGTGCTCAGTCCTCCATATTTGCAGTTTGACAACTCAATACAACAAAATTTAAGTACCAACTCTTGCTTTTGCCTTTATTGTCAATGCCAGTATGCATTCTTAGATTTGATTTTGTATTCACACATTTGCACGTCTATAGTACATGTAGAGTTTATGTAAAGCAAGTTAGGTTTACACAACTCTGGTACCAGAGACAATGAAATTGCTTTAAAGTTGCATAATACCCTTGATTAAACTTATGCATAAAATGATTGCAAGACATTTCATGGTACATGACCTGTTTCTGCTCACCCGCTCCCTGGTTGTCTGTTTAATAACATTGATAACCCTAAATAACATGTGAATATAAAGTTGGCTACTTCAGAAAATAAGCACATCTAAAAAAATCTCTTACCTTTATGAAAATGTCGAGGGTAAACAAACATAAATGTAGATATGTTGGCAAATATGATATTTTGCTTATCACTGCTGCAACCCAGGCCATCCGACGCGGCGACGCCTCTTGTTGTCTAGTCTTTTTTTCAAGTGTGAGACCTAAAATATCTTCGTGGTGAGTTTGTGACCTTTTCTATCATGTAATTCACTGTTGCACACTTTAACACAACAAGAACGTACCATTTTAAAGCAAATGAAAAAGACAATTCTCCAACTACAGAACTCCTCGGCTTTAATACCTTAAAAATGGTGGCGATACCCAAAATGAGAGTGACGTCACCTGACAAAGACCGATTGAGAACCGCTGTTCTATGGCTTTTATCTTCCCTTTCACAAACCGATCCATCGCCCATCCTAAGTTATACTTTGGCTCTTTACTGTTTTATTTATTTTCTTTTTCTGCTGATGGCTACGGTAATCTTTACGATAGCAGCACAATAACACACTCAGTAAAATATTGTCTAATTATCGTTATCGATAAAATCCCTGAAAATATCAAGGTATCATTTTTTGTCAATATCGCACACCCCTAATTCATGTTATTTAATTTCTATAATAATTTATTGATAATAATTGTTTAAATCAATATAATAATTAATACTTTTGACTTATCCAATTTCTTAAAATGCTGAAATGTAAAGTTGATAATTTTATAAAGCTTTTTGTTTTGTGAAAACTTGTGTCTGAATTGTAAATTATGCTTTTTACTGTCATTTTACAGTTTAATATGGTACTATAGACATTGCCCTACCCCGCTCATGGGTATTAATTTTATTTGTGCAGGTCTTAAAACGTCTTAAATTTGAGCTTAAAAATTCTGCAGAAACCCTGGAGTGGGTGGGATTTAAACTACACAAAACAACACAAGTGTCTTCAGTGTCTTTAAGGCACGTTCTTCCAACAGCAAGACCTAAGGGTAAAATAGGTCATTTTCACATATTTTGTTTATTTGACAGTAAAATTCTAACAGAATGTGCTATTTTCAAGTGCAAGGTGTCATTTTTTTCAGAAAACAGATGGCTTTCAAAGAAGTACAGTTTTTGAACATTAATGTTGTGTGGTGAGTTTGTAAACATAATTTAAATAGACAAAAATAAAAAAAAACAATAATACATTTTCAGTTTTTTTATTTATGAAAAAATAAATCCAACACTTCTTACTTCAAAATGCAACTATATTACATATATACAAGTATTTTTGGGACACTGGGTTGCAGTTTTCATTCAGGATACTTTTTTGTTCATACACGCACACATTTACACGCACGGACTCATTATAGCCATGCACACACCACATGTGAAAAAGTCTCACTCAGACTGCTCCCAAAGTCTCATCAAAAATCATCCCAATCGACTCTTGTGCTGTTTATTCCTCCTTCACCATGTTTTTGTTCGTTTCGTTTATTATTTGATGCAGTCCAAAACTCCGCGTTCCCTATCTCTCCATTCAAATTCTCCCTTCCTGCTCTCCCGGAAATCAGCCGTCGTTTGTTGACGGAACGCAAGAAATTACCGTAATAAGCCATATATTGCCGAAAAGTGCATGTAGTCTGCTGTCATGAGCAATTAGGATTATTTTATGATGCAAACGGTTGAAGAGTTATGGTAACATGAATACAGCTTGGTTTAATGTGTCGGTTTTAAAGCTGAGCCCCTCAAAGGTCTTGTAATTGATGAATCCTGGAAGCTCTCTTCCTAGGGCATCCAAGATATAGGTGTCTTTTTTTCTTCAGTAGATCCAATTTTGATGTTTTTAGGTCAAACCGTTCTAGTCTGTCAGTCATATAATGGCAGGTATAGGTCACTGTCTCTATAAGAGGGAAAAAGAACATGCACAGAGAAATCCAAATTAAACAATTCCCCATCGTAACCACACATTGATGGCCTAAGACACGAAACGAGCGGTTTGTGTGAGAAAACGAACAGTATTTATATCGTTTTTTACCTCTTGTACACAACCATGTCCAAGTGATCTGAGTGCACACACATCCGGTGTGTGACGTGTTCATGCAACACCAGAGAAGCACATGCTTAATTATGTGTGACGTCACCGAGGCGCCATTTTGCATTGATCTCAAGTGTAAAGAGCCTTACAGTAAAGACTGATTAAATCGTCATACTGGAAAAACAGATGCAAACCAAGTAGATACGGTACCGAGATAATCTCAGCAATTTTTTTAGGAACCCTAATTTATATAATTTGTCATTGATGATTAACAATTAACACTGATCCATACTACCAGACGCAAAAATTTGAGTGCTGCCGGCATCACTGCTTCTAACCTCGTTGTGGATATATGATTATCTTGTTTACAGTATAAAAAATTATATTTACTTATACATTTATATATTCTGTTTTTGTCTACTATTGATTTGCACACATAACTTGCATAATTGTAAGTAATTACATCATCTCTACCATTAAACTTACCCTGTCTTCTTTTGGCTGATAACAAGTACTGATAAGTGCTAATAACAAGGAGACAATCAAAAATACATTTATGAAAACGGCATTATACATACTTTATTATTAATGCAACACTGTGTTAAAAATCAGTTTCAAAATGCAGAACAGAAGATGTGACAAGCATGATGAATCATTAACACACTGTTTTCTTAAGTGGGCACGGTGTAAGTACAAAGAAAGTTGAATAAATTAATAATAATAAGATGATGATTTGATGCTTCTGCATGGATTCTTAGAAGTGCTAGATGATCTGTCAAATACTAAATAGTGCTTGTAGGTAGAAGACATTTTAACACACACTTTCACACTGAATGGTTTCTCTGTGGAAATCTCAAAACAGTCTATCATTGCTATACTGTGTCCAAAGGACTTCACAAACGAGTGAGGCATAAGTTTGTGCCTGTCACAGTTGTCTAAAACAGTGTTTGTGCAGGCAGATCCAATCTGAGGTGCATGAGGTTAACATGAGTATTTAAAATGAAGTAAGAATTTTCCTTATGTCTGATATTACAATAAAAACCTTTATGGCAGGGATTCTCAACTCTAGCCCTCAGAGTCCACTTCCTATATTTAGCTCCAACCTCAATCAAACTCACCTGCCTGTAACTTTCTATAAATTTTCTGTAAGTTGTCATTAATTGATTACACAGAATTATCAAAACAAAAACACTTTAAAGGCTGTATCAGCAGCATGTTCAAACACAAATACATAATGTATCCTCAAAGTGGATTAAGAACGGCAAGAAAGTTATAAACCTACTTAACTGTTGTCAGTGTCGATTAAGAACAGCAAAGACATTTGTAAAAATATTAACTGTCACAGTAGACTTAAAAGTGCATATACAAAATAGTAAACTGTTAGAACAAACAGTACATTCTGAAGAAAAAGCAAAACACTTTTATTCAAGTTATTCAAACATGGCACAAATTGAATAAGGGTTAGTTCACCCAAAAATGAAAATTGTCATTAATTACTCACTCTCATGTCGTTCCAAACCCGCAAGACCTTCGTTCATCTTCAAAAAACAAATTAAGATATTTTTGATTTCCTCCATTAGGTAGGCAGAAGGTAACTCGGGGGAGAAGAATTGTTGAATTAAGTTGTTATTTTTGTTTTCTTTGCACACAAAAAGTATTCTCGTAGCTTCATAAAACTATGGTTGAACCCCTGATGTCACATGGACTATTTTACCGATGTCCTTACTACGTTTCTGGGTCTGGGAACATTTCTGTTGTGTTGCTCTCTATGGAGGGTCAGAAAGCTCTTGGATTTCATCAAAAATATCTTAATTTGTGTTCTGAAGACGAATTAAGGTCTTACAGGTTTGAAACGACATGAATGGTGAATAATTAAAGACAGAATTTTAATTTTTGGGTGAACTATCCCTTATTCACTTTGTGCCATGTTTGAATAACTTGAATAAAAGTGTTTTGCTTTTTCTTCAGAATGTACTGTTTGTTCTAACAGTTTACTATTTTGTATATGCACTTTTAAGTCTACTGTGACAGTTAATATTTTTACAAATGTCTTTGCTGTTCTTAATCGACACTGACAACAGTTAAGTAGGTTTATAACTTTCTTGCCGTTCTTAATCCACTTTGAGGATACATTATGTATTTGTGTTTGAATATGCTGCTGATACAGCCTTTAAAGTGTTTTTGTTTTGATAATTCTGTGTAATCAATTAAAGACAACTGTGCTCAGTCCTCCATATTTGCAGTTTGACAACTCAATACAACAAAATTTAAGTACCAACTCTTGCTTTTGCCTTTATTGTCAATGCCAGTATGCATTCTTAGATTTGATTTTGTATTCACACATTTGCACGTCTATAGTACATGTAGAGTTTATGTAAAGCAAGTTAGGTTTACACAACTCTGGTACCAGAGACAATGAAATTGCTTTAAAGTTGCATAATACCCTTGATTAAACTTATGCATAAAATGATTGCAAGACATTTCATGGTACATGACCTGTTTCTGCTCACCCGCTCCTTGGTTGTCTGTTTAATAACATTGATAACCCTAAATAACATGTGAATATAAAGTTGGCTACTTCAGAAAACAGAAAATAAGCACATCTAAAAAAATCTCTTACCTTTATGAAAATGTCGAGGGTAAACAAACATAAATGTAGATATGTTGGCAAATATGATATTTTGCTTATCACTGCTGCAACCCAGGCCATCCGACGCGGCAACTAGACAACCTCTTGTTGTCTAGTCATTTTTTCAAGTGTGAGACCTAAAATATCTTCGTGGTGAGTAAGTGACCTTTTCTATCATGTAATTCACTGACACAGCCGGTTTTAAAGGGTTAATCTGATCCCCTCAAAGGTCTTGTAATTGATGAATCCTGGAAGCTCTCTTCCTCGATACTTGGTTTCATAGTTGTCAACTTCTTTCTCAATCTTCCTGTTGACTGCAAAGTTTTTATGAATATTATCAGAGGATGCTCTTTAGTTTTATTAACACCAAAGTTTTTTTAAGAGTTTGTCCACCCTCCGAAAATTATAACTTTAGGTAGGGGTGGGCAATATGGCAAAAATATTCTATCACTTTTTTCCAGAAAAGTCGCAATACCCTTTTTTATCAGGATTCTTTGTCATGTTGGTTTTACTATTTTGCGAGATGTCTGAGCAGTGCAGCCAAACTAATTTCACTGTTTTAAAAAACAAAGCCTTATAAGGTAACAACATATAAAATAAAAAAGAATGGCAGACATTTAGGCCAAAGTGGTCTAAAATAGAAGTCGTTGTCTATTTAAAATTTGTTATAAAAAAATAAGTAACCACACTTCAATAATTACTTCATTTTACTTCATAGTGACCTTTAATTTGTAGGAAGAGAAACTGGGGGAGTGACTTTTTTTTGTGTCAGACATGTGTCACTTTGCTCGCATCTGATTGGTCCAATTTCAGTTTGAGATCTCTAACTCAGAACATAACCTGCCCCGGAGCAGGTTAGCTGTGCAGTGTAAGTTACTATGGCAATGAACACTGCTAAAAGCCAAGCCCCTTTCATGGTACCTAAAACCTAGGATTGGTGCAAACTAAACTGAAACTTACCTGGCTATCCAGCTAAACCGGCTTCATGGTACAGGCCCCAGGGCTCCTCAAATCTTTCCCTGGAGGACCAATCTCTTTGCAGAGTTTAACTCCAACCCTGATCAAACTCACCTACCTGTGATTTTCTAATGATCTTGAAGACTCTGATTAGCATGCTCAGGTGTGTTTGATTAGGGTTAGATCTAAACTCTGCAGGAGTGGGCCAGATTTGAGGATGCCTGCATTAGGCCAATAAGCCATCCATTTTCACAAGAACATTCAGTAGGCCTATTTTCTCTTTTGAGTGAGATTATAAATTTTGTAATCTACATAACAACAACATTCATTAATAATAATGATGATGATTATAACAATAATAATGTTATATATAAATTAACTATTAGTCATTATTATAATGGATCTTTGTCATACTATGAAGTTTAATTTTCAGCATTTGTT
This sequence comes from Aspiorhynchus laticeps, assembly GCA_023376895.1. Classification (NCBI taxonomy): domain Eukaryota; kingdom Metazoa; phylum Chordata; class Actinopteri; order Cypriniformes; family Cyprinidae; genus Aspiorhynchus; species Aspiorhynchus laticeps. The sequence goes on along the minus strand of JALXFT010004299.1, from coordinate 126,122 downwards.
CAGGCTACATCACCGATACTATGAAAAGATTCTACAATATATTACTTAAGACCCAAAACTAGTACAAGAAGCTTTTTCAGCACAGCTTGGCCTTTTTGTGGACAGTGACCTGAAACTCCAGTTATAAAATAAGCAAAGGAAATGACTTGTATTTAATGGAAGAATATAGTATTTAAAAGAATATCTGTTGCATTATTCCTGTTTAAAAATTTATCAATTGATAGACTACAAGAACTTTATTTCTGAAACTTTGGTAATAGTTTTCTGCAAATTAAATCACATTAAACTCCACGTAATCCATTATTATGAAATTGAGGTGCCATGAAGGTTTTTTTTTTTTGTATAAGTTTTGACACAATAGATACTCTGATAAGATTCAACAATGTCCAGCACTAGTCTAGACCCAAAAGAAGTGCAAACTTGATTGACACTGAACAATAAAACGTGCATTAATATTGCCTTAAGAGGAACTCAGAACCTAAAAAGTCACCTCACAAATAATATTATAGTATTTAAAAAGGATGTGAAAAAATACAGCATGTGTTTCTTCATAAAGTGTTCAATGGCTATTTTACAAATTAAAACATAAACCAGCATGAATGTTTACATTCTTTGCTGCCAATGCTGCTCTCAGCATACAATTTATTTTGCAATAAAATTGTTGCAATCGAATATTTGAAGTGAATTCTAAAAGGTAACCAAGAGGCTGCGTGCCTTCATTAGACGTTTCTGGCGACTCAGTAAGCTCTCACGCTTTTGGCCAATATCAGAGTCTTCTTTAAGCAGGTTGTCTATGCCATCTTTATCATGCAGTAACTGCAGCATGTTCCTTTGCAGCTCCAAAGCTGCTTCCTGGAGAAGTAGATAACGGATCACCATTGGGATCTGGTCAGCTAGACGCTTGCTTGCAATCTGGTGAGGTAGATCAGACAATGTCTCAGATTTACATTTTAATTCGAGCTACCTCTGACAGAACTGAAAGCTTTAGTTAGCACACTTACCATGTAATAGGACTCAAGGTGCAACCTCATCTCACGCAAAGTGGCATGATTACCTGTGCTAACGTCTACACTCACGATACTACTCTTTTTAGGTTTTAATGCAAACTTTTCATTTTCTGCCTCTTCCAGCTTGTCCTTTGCATGTTTCAGGCTCTGGCTGTATGTGCCATCTTGACTGTAAACAATGAGCTCCATCTTGAATTGGGTCCTCAGCATGGATTCTGCCAGGGATTCTTTATTCTGCTTGATGGCTTCAAGCTTAGTCTAAGAAAGTATATAAAAGATGTGTTATGGTAAGCTCTAGTGAGATTTTTTTTTTTTAATTTGTATTATGATTCAATGTCATTATTGAACATTGAAAAGTAATGGGACTTTTAGTATTTAGAGCATTTATAAAAGCCCATAACATGATTGTTTAACCACTTGAAATTTGTATACAGCCAGGAACCAATAGCAGCTCCTGACCATAAATGAAGGTAGGAAAAGCACCACATAGGGTCCCAGCAGCAGCTTACGATGCTTATAAATGTTGTATTCATTGCATTCGACTGTTGATTTAGAATGTTACGAGTTGTCAAATAATTTTAGAGAGGAAGAAAATGTTGTTTTGACTCTCGGAACAAATATAAAACACAACAACAGAAGTATACTGGCTGTTCACATGAGCATGTTTGAAATAAAGGACTAATTATACTATAGTAGTATACAAATTTCTCCACACATTGACCTGTCCTCTGTTAAAAAAGACTGAATGTGATCACAATCTGACTTACCTGTACTGGTTACTGAATTAATGTAGACTAATATACTGTACACATTGATGAAGTGGACTGATGTTGTTTTGGTCCAGAGCTAGGTTTAATTAATGTAAAAACAAGACTCAAATCTACCCCTACAGCTCTCATTTATGGTAAACTGCATTTCTATTTAGCACCATAGATTTATATTGGAAAAATGTGGGTCACTGTTGAGATGGGAGGGCAGTAGCACCCTTTCGTTCGATCATTACATAGCCTACCTGCCTTCCAAAGCCATGTGCTACATTTCAATATATCCAGCACGCTTTACAACAGTAGTCTAGAAACTGCTGAACACATTTACAAGTTAATTTATTACCGATTCAGTTTATATAGAGCTCTGTTTTCTAATGCCCCACTTGACCCTACTGATGAGCTGCGGCTGCCAGAAACATTGACATAAACACACAAAAACCTACCTTTGCAATTTTCAGAAGATTAGGGAACCCAATGAAACTGCACTGGGCCAGCTGGATGAACTTCCTTCTAACCACATCTGAAAATGCAAACAGAATGTTAATACAGCAATCTTCAAGCTTGCTTATCCAGTGAATTTGTTTTGTGTCATGAGAAACTTCACTTATGACTAAACAACTACCTTTATCTGAAGCAATTCACAATGCCTTTAATAAAAGAAAAATCCACCTGGAGCAACCTTGGGTTACATGCCTTACTCAAGAACAGAATGTTGAGTTCATGGGTCATCTTACAAGGTGTTCTTTGATATTCAATATTCAGTGGTTTGAGATTTAGATTTTTGACGTTTCAACATAATTTAGTCATGTACTGAGTATAATGAAGTGGAACAGTACTGTCAGACTCAGAACAGAATAGCTTCACAACATGCACTGTAGCAACAATCTAAAAATGCATGAAAAAATGTATTTGAAATACCATACAACACTAACCAGAGACAGTCTTCAGTGTCCTCAATGCAGGTTCCTCCAACAGCTTGATCTGTTCCCTAACAAGCCCCTCAAAGGTCTTGTAATTGATGAATCCTGGAAGCTCTCTTCCTCGATACTTGGCTTCATAGTTATCCACTTCTTTCTCAATCTTCCTGTTGACTGCAAAGGGGTTTTTGAATATTGTCAGAAAACTACATTCAACTGAACAGCTGAATAGCTGAGTTCAGCTTCTAAATGTGTGTTTTGGTGAAATTAAGCAACTTAGATTACGTTAGAAATTTAGGTTGGTAATTAATTGTTTGCTACTCTGCTAAAAGGGGATGCTTATGATGTTAAAATGTTGAACCCTTTAAGCAAAATCATAACATAGCACACTGGCCAAAAGCAGCAGTACAATCAGGGGATACCAAGTAAATGCCTCACTCACAGGAAACTCCTGAACGATACAAGACGTCATTCCATTCCATAAATTCATCCCGAAGTTCTGGAAAAACTAGTAGATCTGAAGCACATTTAACTTCCTCCCCAGTGGTCAGGTTGAACATATCATGAGTGAAAGCTGTAACTTTCTAAATGTAGAGATGAGACATGAAAGATTTCAATGACTTTTTACTTAAATATTCATACTTTGATATAGTACCTGACTGTGTAGAGTTCATGGTTGTGCTCACATCAATGAGAAAGCTCAGTCTTTCTGCAGGGTCTAATGGGGGTCCGTTGCCATATGCCTCCAGTTCCTTCTGTGTTTCAGCAAGTTTTGTCTCGATTTGTTCTTCTAAACGAGGCAGGGATTTCTACATAACATATTATAAATATGATCTATATGCTTATGAGTAAAATAATAATAATCCTGTAATTCACTTTTGTTAGAAAGAACAGAATCATTTCACCTGAATGTGATGAACCAACTCAATTGTTAGTTTCTCAGCCAACTTGGGAATAGTGGCAAAACCTTCATCATAAAGTTTGCTGAGGAAAGAAATGCCATAAATAGATAATGTAACCTATTTTTTAGAGTTAGATTAACTAAATCCCAAATAACAGGTACTGATCTGTGTGTGCACAATGTGGGCATACTGCAGGTGATTTACAAAGCAAAGCACCTGAAATGAGGATGATCTTTGAAGAAGGCATCTTCTGTTGCTGTGGCTTCATTAAGAGTGACTTGATCTATAATCTCTTTTTGTCCCCTGCACCTCACAATCATGTAGCCTTTAGTAAGGTGAACAACCTCATTGTGCACAATGTCTACGACTGTCCCTTCAGTGCCCTTATCCACCAGATCCGGCTTTGTTAAGATGCCTGTAGATAGACAAATGATCAGAATATAATCAGAATATGCATGGCAACCTGTGGTTTTACTGACTCTGTTTGATGTATCCACCTTATTTTTAATGTCAGAGCGGACGTGGCCATTGCTAACTTGACCGTGCCAGATTTAGAGTGTCATTTGCATACAGATACCTGTGCATGTACAAAAACAGTCCATTATGCTGCTTGATATTACAAACTGGTATTTATTGTCATATTATTTTAATTCATTGTAATAATCATAGGACACACTTATTTGTAGTGGAAATAGTTTTACCTCTTTCTGCAAATTGGTATTCTAGTTATTTACCAATAGCAGCTGGTTAATCAGAAGTCATGTACATTCAAAGAAAATAGCTTACTTCCGCATTCCAAAATAAGGTGGATAGCACTGAAATGCAATCAGTAATGCACACCTAATGTTCTTTCACCCACAGGATCCTCCTCTTGAGCCATCTGTAATGCTTCTGTGGTTGCGATGTCAACATTGCATGGCACCACAACCAGGTTAATTGTTTCTTGCTTTGTAACAAACTTCCTGATCAGTCTCTTAATCTAGAAGAAATGCGAGATTGATGTTCCTGTGTCTCACTCACAAAGGTCTTTTTTTAACAATATGTTATATGAAGAATATAGTATATAATATTTAATATAGTAAATATAATATTTACCTGATCTCCAATATTCTCAGGTTGCCCCTTGACTGCCACTCGTGCGATACCAGGGAGGTCAATGAGAGTGAGGTCAGGAACATTAGCAGAGGTGATCTGCAGACTGATGAGTTTATCACTAATACCAACACCTGATCCAGCTATCTCATCCTGGGCTACAAATTAGATATAAGATTTAAATTGTATATATACTCTTTTGTAAGATCTTCAGATGCATTCTAAGCATTGTCTCTACCTTCACGAATCTTTTTCTCCACTTCTGCTGGGTCATGAATATCTTCCTCCTCTTCATCGTAGCTGATTTTTGCATGCCATTTGTCTTCATCTTTAGTTCTTATCATCTTGAGCTCAAGAGGGCATCTTGTAACAATTCCTATACAAAACATGAAAGGGTACAGACATTGTTTCACCATGCTGTTCTTTGAAGTGCCTTACAGTACCATTTATCCTGCTAAAAAAAACAGTCACTGAAATTCTAATGGTTTCCACAAAAAATACCATTACAATCCATTAACTGTTAAAACCCGTAAAACCTGCTTTGGGACATATTCCATTAGGAGTAGTTTTAACAAGCCGCCGATAGAAGGCTACAAGTTACTGGTAGAGACCCACAGGGACCATTACAGTTTCCATTAAAACCAGTAACACCATTAAAAATTCTGTGATGGTTCCTATTGATTTTTTCAGCAGGGTAAACTCCAAGGGTAATAATTCAGTATCATGGTATAGACTAGTTAGGGAGTAGCTTCACTCTGCCATGGTACATCTACAGCATTGGCTGGTATGTCTGTATTACGAAAAAGTAATATAATGTATAGCCTATATGTTATAGCCTAAATGTAGGCTATATATATATATATATATATATATATATATACATTTTATTTATTATAAATACAAATAAAATGTATATTTCCTTACCACTACCCCTGGGTAACGCTACTCCAGACAGCGCCTCGAGAACTGAACTCTTTCCTGAGCTTTGGTCTCCAATGACGGCGATGGCAGGCAGCGCCAGGTCCCTTTCGACTCCCAGAGACCGTAAACTGTCGATAATGTCGATGCAAGGACGGATTTTTTCCTCATATTGCTGACTGAACGTGTAACTCGTTTTTTCCATCTTTAAAAAACTTCAAAATATCAAAATAACAGAAATCCTTCTTTCCACAACACGACAAAGACTCAGAGGCTGTGCACTCGTTTTGAACTAGCCTCAGACTGATGCTGTTTCAAGGTGAATCCTAGACCGGTGTTCGCTGGTAAGTTTCATTTCCTAGATAGTACAATAGTTTCGTTTCTCTCATTCATGGTTTCGTCGTTCAATAAATGGAAAGACATAAGAAAATCACATTTAAGGTTTATTGTGCGGTATTGACAAAGTGGGCGGTAAAATAAAGGCTCAAATTTGTAGTTCGATAAAGTTAGCAAGATATTGACAGATTCAACTTTTCCGGATCAATAACTCGCGAGCAAATCATTTTTAATACACAAATGACGCCTCTTTTCTTTTTTAGGGATGTAGAAAACGAGCTACAAGCGAGGTTTCCTCAAAACAAGCTTTCCTCCGCTCTGTATAAAATACATTGATCTAAATGCGCTGGCGTCTGAGAGACAAGTCCTAAGGGACCGTCTGCAAAGTGCCAAACGCGATTTTTTTTTACTAATAACATACTCAATAACTTTACACTAACGCACTGTAGTGTCACCAAATTCAATTTACACATCACTGCTCTCCTGCTGGTTATACTACAACACTCATTTTGAAAGTAATTGCTTTGGCACATTTTTTATTAATATTTATTATGAAAAATAGTTAATAACTTCACTGTAACACACTCTACTTCCACCAAATTCAGTTCACACCTCACTGCTCTTATGCTGGTTATACTACAACACTCATTTTGAAAGTAATTGATTTGGCACATTTTTTATTAATTTTTATTATGACAAATGGTTAATAACTTTACTGTAACACACTGTAATTTCACCAAATTCAGCTCACACATCACTGCTCTCCTGCTGGTTATACTACAACACTCATTTTGAAAGTAATTGCTTTGGCATATGTTTATGATTTTTTATTATGAAAATGTTTTAATAACTTCACCGTTATTGGACATAATAATTAATAACTTTACTGTAACACACTGTACTTTCACCATATTCAGTGCACACATAACTGCTCTCCTGATGGTTATACTACAACACTCATTTGGGAAGTAAATGCTTTGGCATATTTTTTATGAATTTTTATTATGAAATATTGTTAATAACTTTACTGTAACACACTGTACTTTCACCAAATTCAGCTCACACATCACTGCCTTCCTGGTGGTTATACTACAACACTCATTTTGAAAGTAATGGCTTTGGCACAGTTTTTATGAAGTTTTATTATGAAAAATTGTTAATAACTTTACTGTAACACACTGTACTTTCACCAAATTCAGCTCACACATCACTGCCTTCCTGGTGGTTATACTACAACACTCATTTTGAAATAATGGCTTTGGCACAGTTTTTATGAATTTTAATTATCATTTTTTTTAATAACTTTACTGTAACACACTTACTTTCACCAAATTCAGTCCACACATCACTGCCTTCCTGGTGGTTATACTACAACATCATTTTGAAAGTAATCTTGCACATTTTAGAATTTTATATAAAATTTTAATAACTTACTGTAACAACTACTTTCACCAATTCAGCCACACATCACTGCTTCCTGTGGTTATACTACAACACTCATTTGAAGTAATGCTTTGCAATTTTTATGAATTTTATTATGAATTATTAATAACTTTACTGTAACAACTGTACTTTCACCAATTCAGTTCAACATCACTGCTTCCTAGATAGTTATACTACAACACTCATTTGAAGTAATCTTTGACAATTTTTATGAATTTTGACTTCAAATTGTTAATAACTTTACTGTAGACACTGTACTTTCACCAAATTTTCAACATCACTGCTCACTGTGGTTATACTACAACACTCATTTTGAAATAATGCTTTGACACATTTTTATGAATTTATTACTGATTATTTAATAACTTTACTGTAACACTCTGACTTTCACCAATTCAGTCACACATCACTGATCACTTGTTTATAACTACTAACACTCATTTGAATAATCTTTGCACATTTTTATGAATTCTTAATGAAATATTTTAATAACTTTACTGTAACACACTTACTTTCACCATATTCAGTCACACATCACTGCTTCTTTATAACTACTAACACCTTTTTAAAATCTTTGGCACATATTTTTATGAATTTTTAACATGAAAATTGTTAATAACTTTACTGTAACACACTGTACTTTCACCAAATTCAGTTCTACACATACACTGTTCCTATGTTATACTACAACACTCATTTTGAACATAATTGCTTTGGCACATTTTTATGAATTTTAACATGAAAAATTGTTAATAACTTTACTGTAACACTTGTACTTTCACCAAATTCAGTACACATCACTGCCTTCCTGGTTTATACTACAACACTCATTTTGAAAATAATGGCTTTGCACATTTTTATGAATTTGGTAATATGAAATTTTAATAACTTTACTGTAAGCACACTACTTTCACCAATTTACATAACATCCTGCCTTCCTTGATGGTTATACTACAACACTCATTTCGAAAGTAATCCTTTGGCACAGTTTTTGAATTTTAACTACAAATTTTTAATAACTTTACTGTAACACACTTACTTTCACCAAATTCAGTCACACATCACTGCACTTCTTTGTATATACTACAACACTCATTTTGAAAGTAATACTTTGCACATTTTTATGAATTTTACATAAAATTTAATAACTTTACTGTAACATACTGTACTTTCACCAAATTCAGTCACACATCACTGCTTCCTGATGGTTATACTACAACACTCATTTGAAATAATGGCTTTGGCACAGTTTTTAGAATTATTATGAAATTTTAATACTTTACTTAAAACTTACTTTACCAAATTCAGTTTTAATACTTCTTACAGTTACTCAACCATTTTGAAATAATGCCTTTCCTGTTTTAATTAACTATTTTAAATAATGCTTTACAACATTTTTTACAATTCATCAAATATCCTTCCTTGTGGTTATACTACAACACTCATTTGAAATAATCTTTGCACATTTTTATGAATTTTAACATAATTTGTAATAACTTTACTGTAACACACTTACTTTCACCAATTCAGTCACACATCACTGACTTCTTTAGTTATACTACAACACTCATTTGAATAATTCTTTGGCACATTTTTTTGAATTTTTAACATGAAAAATTGTTAATAACTTTACTGTAACACACTGTACTTTCACCAAATTCAGTTACACATCACTGCTTACTTTAGTTATACTACAACACTCATTTTGAGTAATGCTTTGCACATTTTTTATGAATTTTAACATAATTTTGTTAATAACTTTACTGTAACACACTGTACTTTCACCAAATTCAGTAACACATCACTGCCTTCCTGGTGGTTATACTACAACACTCATTTTGAAAGTAATGGCTTTGCACATTTTTATGAATTTTAACATAAAAATTTTAATAACTTTGAACATTTACTTTACCAAATTAGCTCACACATCACTGCCTTCTGGTGGTTATACTACAACACTCATTTTGAAAATAATGGCTTTGACAGTTTTTTGATTTTAATTAAATTATTTTTAATAACTTTACTGTAACACACTCTACTTTACCATATTCAGTCCACACATCACTGCCTTCCTTGATGGTTATACTACAACACTCATTTGGAAAGTAATTGCTTTGGCACATTTTTTATGAATTTTTAACATGAAAAATTGTTAATAACTTTACTGTAACACACTGTACTTTCACCAAATTCAGTTCACACATCACTGATCTACTTCTAGTTATACTACAACACTCATTTTGTAGATAATTGCTTTGGCACATTTTTTATGAATTTTTAACATGAAAAATTGTTAATAACTTTACTGTAACACACTGTACTTTCACCAAATTCAGCTCACACATCACTGCCTTCCTGGTGGTTATACTACAACACTCATTTTGAAAATAATGGCTTTGACACAGTTTTTATGAATTTTAATTATGAATTATTTTTAATAACTTTACTGTAACACACTCTACTTATGGTAAATATTACAATATCATAGCACAACAACAGTGATCAGCAATAATGATAAGCCTAATACTCACAATAAAAATAATAAGGCCATATAGATCATAACACAGTCTCAGAGGTAAGAAGTGGATTATCCTTCACCTGAAATTTCTCTTCATCCTGAAATGCGAGGCAAATGTTGGATCACAATAATTAGGAACCACAGTTTCCACAAATCCCTTCACTCGATTGGGATGTGCTCTTTTATTCTGGACGGCAAGGGCAATGACTGTAACATTGAGCGTATTTTGCAGTATTAAACACGTATTTATACCGATTTCATCAGGCTTCAAAAACAACACAAAGAATGGCCTTCTCAGCTGCCATAGTTGCAACACGTGCGTCATCAGAACAGTGTTCAACGCATCACCGTTTCCGTTTAATAAACGTTTTGCACCGTTTTTTCGGGGCTGAATGTAGCCCTGGTGACCGTGGTATCTGGTGACCAACTTCCTGGTTCAGGTCCTTCGCTCCAGATGTGATGGTACGACCGCAGCAGATTCGCCGATTCTGAAAGCACAAACTGACGTGATATTATGCTGTCTAATAAACGCACACTTGCTCATTACATGATTTTGGTATTCTTGTAATGATTACAAATTAATGGTATGATCGCCCTCTTTGCAGCTGAATTACACAGAGAGAGAGAAAAAAAGTCTGTTTGGCACGGGTTTTGAATACGTGCTAAAAGCAGTCGCGCTGTGAAACAGCCAGTAATGAACGCACTGAGCTGCACTGATTCAGTTGCAGATTTTTGGATTCAAATAGGATTTTACTCTTGGCGTGACATCATGCAGCTGGCTGAATCAAGGAAATGTGATTTTGTGACCCATGTTAACTTGTGAGCTGTGTTTACTTATGAAAATAAATATTATAGTAAAAGTATATTACATTTTATGGTTTGTGATGTTGAAGTACATTTCATTTTGACGACTAGCCTAAATTTGTGGCTACTGTGGTTTAATTACAAACGCTATCGTTAAACTGTTTACTATAGTAAAAACATGGTGCATTTTATTCAGAGACTAGCTGTCGTCTCATTTGATTAATTTAAAAACTTTGTTATTTCCACGTTGTTTTTGCCATTATTTTCTCGTAGAAATACTTTGGAAACATGTGACTTGATATATTATTTGATTGTAATAGTGAATTAAACGTAAAACATTATATTCCAGTTGAAACGCTGCTTATATATTACTTTGTAAACGTGTTAACTTGTGCTTTGCTTTCACTTGCTGTTTTTTGTTTTTTTTTGCTATAACAGTATATAAACTTTTAAAATTAATCGGCTGTGAACGCAAGTCACAAGGTAACACATTTACAAAGTAGGCTATAGCATTTACAGTTGTGCACAAAATTATTCAATTATGTTTTAAAGTATATTAAAATAGATAAACATTCTTTTAAATTGTAATAATATTTCACAATATTCATTTTTTTTCTGTATTTTTGATCAAATAAATGCAGGTTTGATGAGCATAAGACACTTTCATAATGCTGCATAATTATCAAAAATGGTAATAAAATAAAGTCCTTTCACTTCACCATTTCGCCAGCCTACACTTCACATAATAGGCCTGTAGGTTGCACTTGGGCTTCATTAACATCATACATAAATGCATGTGAATTGAATACTGATTACCATTATTGCGACTTTTGGCGCTACACGGTTTTGTGCAGTGCTTTTGTAATCATTTAGAATCCATTTTCTCAGCAATGTAATTAGATTTATAAAATGAGACGAACCGCAGATCCAGATTGCTCCACAAATAAGCTCATCGGTCCCATGCAATTTTCAACCGATTTATGAATAAGAACGGAAAATGACTGCTCCACTCCTCATAATTGTCCAATGAAATGTGCCAGATCATGATTGGTTGGTGTATTACATGACAAACAGGCATTGATGAATTATGTAATATTCTAAAATATATAATATATGGATTTTTAATTAAATCGACAACTTTGATTATTGATGAAAAAAGTTTCAAATATTGTTTGGTTTATTTTTTTCCTTCCGTCAAACTATTCACTGAAAGAACCATTTATGGCTCGAGAGCCTCAGTTTCTGAACAGACTGTAGAATATCAGTCGGTCAAGCAAGACGCACGCAACTCATAGCTATGCCTCAGATTGACAGATGTAAAAATAAACAGGAATTTTCCAACTTTTGAGCGATTAGTTACCGTTTTGTACACATTGTCATGTTAATTATAATTCAAATGCATTTTGTTTTATTGACTACAAAATCATTGCTATTTGTCTGAGAGGGGCACTTTTGGATAATTTTGAAAAAGGGCAGGGGCTTGAGCCCCCAAAGCCCCCCTTCTGCACGTGCCTGCTATACAACACTGTTGACTATCTCTTCATGTGTTATTTTGATTTTCAGAGAAACGCCCACATCTGCTGGACCCAATTCCTTTAACAAAGGAAAGCAGGGCTTCTCAGACCATCAGAAACTTTGGGAGAGGAAGCTTAAATCCCAGGAAGATCAGTAGTGACTGGCTGCTTACTAGTTTGCTTTTTGGCACTGAAATATTTGCCCTTTATTTCTTCGTTTGATGAACATTGTACAAATGTATATATGTAATGAATGTTTACGCTATGAAGCATCTTTTTATTGTAGCTACTTTGATTTATTTTTTTTAACCACTTGGTTAAATAATGCCTTCCTGTGTAAGATGCAAACCACAACAGAGAAAATGAGAATACTCTTTATCGCTGTACGATATGGTATGTGCCACACCGACCTGTTATCATTTGCTTAAAGATTACTTGTTCACCAGAGAAGGAATGTAGTGGTCCAGTCGTTTAGGATTAAATTTCATAGCAATGAAAGAAGACACTAGTTCATAAAGTCACTAATAAATGACAGATGAAATGTCTGGATCTGAAGAGCTTTGATTATAGAATTTTTGCAGTGGCATGAAGTTTAATTTTCAGCATTAGTTGAAATACAGGTTGTCAGTCTAAGAAGCAGACAGGGAAGAGCAGAAAGCAGGAGACGAAATGATGGTAAAATGAGAAGAGTTTATTGAATAATCAGAGTTGCTCTGTTTCAGTGCTCAGAAAAAAAAGAAATGTAATGAATTGATATGATTATAAATGAATGAATATAAAAGAAAGAAAACAAATGTATGGTTGCTCCCTTGAAGCTACACAGGTTGCTACAAAGAATTCTTAGATTGTTCATGTCTTAATAATAAAGCTCATAAACTATAACAATATAAAATGATTGATCAATGGATTTGATGATTATTATAAATGATTAACAGATTTAATCGAATAATAAATTGATAAATGATTATAACTGAATGAATATGAAAGAAAATACAACACATGTGGCTGCTCTGTACATACAGTTTGCTACAAATAATTCTTAGATCCTTAACATGTTTCTTAATAAAGAGATCGATTTCAAAATAAAAACAGCATGCAGTTTTGAATGTTTGTTCACCATGCTGAATATTTCAAGCTATTACCTCTTTAGCATGATTTTGTTGCAATCAAATTAGAACTCAGTTCTAATAGGTAGCCAAGAGGTTCTGTGCTTTCTTCAGACGTTTCTGGCGGCTCAATAAGTTCTCACGCTTACGGCCAATATCAAAGTCTTCTTTAAGCAGGTTGTCTACATCATCTTTATCTTGCAGCAACTGCAACGTGTTCTTTTGCAGCTCCAAAGCTGCTTCCTGAAGAAGCAGATCACCAGAGGAATCTGGTCAGCTAGACGCTTGCATGCAATCTGGTGCGCAGGGGCGGACTTACCCATTAGGCAAAGGTATGCGACCGCCTTGGGCCCCCAAAAGCCAAGGGCCCCCTAAAAATATACGCTTTTCATATACGAGATGCGCATTAAGCGCTGACACGCGAACGGTTGCTGATTACTGTGTTTGTTGCCACGACAACCGTCTGCGTGTCCGAGTTGAACGTGCTTCTTGTGTATCCTGCTTGTAGCAAATATAAATATAATGCATCTGAAGATGACTGCCGCTCGAGTGCGAGGTCTCTCTCTCTCTCTCTCTCTCTCTCTCTCTCTCTCTCTCTCTGCGTCTACTCTGTTCTGAAAGGAGCTGTGCTTTCAGTTAAAACACAGATATGTTGTAATTATAAGTATAGCCGAAATCACAGCACAGCTACTGTCTTTATCTTATGTGTAGCCTATTTGAATTTATCAGACAACGGCTGGATTATAAATCATGATTTTTGTGCAGATTAACATCTTTGAAGGGAGATCTGGTTATGTAGTCTTAATGGATCACGTTTCAGTCACTATTTCATATTCATTCTGTTGTCTGACAACAGAAACAGTACAATATATCAATGAAAACAGTTTTATTGAGAATTTAGTTGCATCAAAGTACAGCATGTGGCACAGAGAGGCAAACAAATGTAATAATAAATAATAAATGTACATTTTGCATGTTCAGAAGTGAGCTGACCTGTCCTGTGAAAATGTAAACAGGTTTGTGTCAGTAAGCTCAGTGCAAAGAAAGAGAAGTAATAGGAACCTGGTATTTCTGTGTTCTTTTTTTCATGTGTCTAATAGACATGAACAAGTTCTTTGAAAAACATCTATGACCTATGAAACATGTCTACTCTTCATGCTCTATGTTAATTATGGTTTCACTAATAATATACATATATTGCATAAAGCATCCATATTTGTCAATGCCCATGTTGATTAGAGTATTACAAACTTGAAAAATATTAATTTAAGGTACATTTAGAACAGATCAAAATTTTATTTTTAATTTTACCTGATAAAGTATAATTTATAAGCTGATTTGTTTACAGCCATTTGGAAACCGCTATATTTCTGATGTTCCAAAAGCACCTCCTACTGGCAGAGAATGAATGTGCATTTTCAATAATCCAGTCTGCAGTTTTTGTTCAGACCAATGCGAAAATTCACCCACATAAATCCATTTTAAATAATATAATAATTTATACTTCTGACTCGTCCCTTTTCTTAAAAAAAATGGTTTAACGGTTCAATTGTGAAGTTTATCATTTTATAATTTATTTAGTTTTTTTGTTAAAACTTGTATCTCAACGATAAATCAATTGCTATTGCGTGGTCTACAACGTGAAAGAATAAAAGTGTCTGCTAAATGAATAAATGTAAATGTAAATGAAAGAATCCCATTATAACATGTACATGAAAAATGTAGAAACATTGGACACAATGGGGCACCACCACTGTGCAGCAGCAAGCATCACGACAAAAAAGGAACCTCAAGGTTGATCTAGGTAAATGTGTGCAAATGTATAGGGCCCCATTCCTATATTTGCTTGGGGCCCCCGATTCACTAAATCTGCCCCTGCTGGTGAGGAGGGTAAGGCAGTATCTCAGATATGCATTTCAATTTGAGCTGATCTGATATCACAGAAAGCTTACTGTGTAGTAGGACTCAAGGTGCAACCTCATCTCACGAAAGGTGGCATGATTATCTGTGATAATGTCACTTTTTGTATTTTTTTCCCTCCTCTTCCCACTTATTTTTTACTTGTTTCAGGCTCTGGCTGTATGTGTCATCTTGACTGTAAACAATGAGCTCCATCTTGAATTGGGTCCTCAGGATGGATTCTGCCAGGGATTCTTTATCTTGCTTGATGTCTTCGATCTTAGTCTTAGAAAGTATTAAAACAAATTACTAAAAAGTGATAAAACTAGAGAAAATCATGTTTTCCAAGATGCCAAGTGGGATAACCTTTCACAGTTAGGAATGTGTTGGTTTTGTGATAACTCAATATTACAGTTGTTTTAAATGGTAACTTTTTAATGTTGTTTTAGCTAACGCCTTTGTCTTTTTGTTTTGTGTTAGTTTTTGGATCTGATTAAGTCTATTACAGATATATATATCATAGACTGTATAAAAACATGGACGTAGTGTCCGTGACATCACTCGTAGGTTTCTGAAGAGCGTTTTTGAAGCCTAAACTACTCAAGTAGGTATAACTGCAGACCTGAGATCTCCAAAACGGGGCGTGAACTCCAAAAGTGGGCAGAACCTCCAAAATGGGGCGGGGTCTCTTCGCGCAACCATTGGCTCAGCCAATTGTTATTGATTTACATTTCAAAATAACACTTTATAAATTAAACATTGTTTCTAGTTTATCTAAAATAAAATATGCTATATAAATCAATATTCTCGGTGAGAGCAGAGCCCAAAGCCCGTGGCCAGTGGTGTTCGGGCCGGAGTTTGAACCTCTGTTTAATGATATAAACGGGAATCATCCACGAGCTCTCCAGGGAGCCGTCCCAGCGCAGGGGAAAGATTTTACTCTATCGCTTTGTTTTAAGCAACGGCGTGACGCTGGGTGTAACTAAACAGGTGCCATTGTCAGGTGAGGTCTGGTTAAGGAGTTACGGAACGGAACGGCCTGGCTCGGCGATCTCATATCGCATAATCTTATTAACTGCTTATCTCCTGAACTGCAACTTTCTTTTCAGCGCCAATTTCACTGGTTAAGGTTAGGGTCAGGTGTGGGGTAGGTTTAGGGGTTAATTTTTTTTGTAGCATAGTGTAAGAAATTAAATTAACACTGTGATTGACACAACCAATAAAATCTTTAGAATCAGCTGTGGGGCGGAGTTTGCGCTGAAGTTGATTGGGAGAAAAAATTGCGCATGCGTGTCATGTGCCTGTCTGTCAATGGGAGGAAGCCACGCCCTATTTTGGAGCTCCCACCCCGTTTTGGAGTTCCCGCCCCATTTGGAGATCTCCAGGCTGCAGTTAATTATACCCTTCTCGTTTCGAACGCAGCCAGCAACATAGGGCCATTGTTAATGACGTCACACGCATGTGGTGGAGGACTAACTTATGCTATATAACTGATTAGAGATCTCTAAGATGCTACTGTATTGATTATGGCACGTACTGACAAATTCACTATTTGTTTGTTCCCTGTCATTGTGCTTTATTTGAAGTTTGATTCATCGCCGGTTCCCTCTTACGTCATGCTCCGGGGTTCCCTTGCACGTG
Organism: Aspiorhynchus laticeps; assembly: GCA_023376895.1. NCBI lineage: Eukaryota > Metazoa > Chordata > Actinopteri > Cypriniformes > Cyprinidae > Aspiorhynchus > Aspiorhynchus laticeps. Next base: position 109,258 of record JALXFT010004299.1, on the reverse strand, counting down.
CACACTTTTCAAAAACAGCGCTTACAATGGACGCAAAAAAATACATAATTAAAATGCATTTTATATTTAGATAGAATGGAAGATAGATAGTACTGCATGTTAGTTTGCTTGTTGTGCCCAAGAGCATATTTATTTAAGCCCATATATCTTATTAACAAGAAACTATGCTTCTAACCACAGGTCGAGAGCTGTAGTGTAAGTGTGTGACGCTGATCGCGCGGTCGTTTGAACTGTTTTCGGGAAACACCGAATCGTTGAACTATGCTGGTAACGACGGAACTTGCGACCATAGTTGGCTAACGATGCTTTTGGGAAACGCACCCTAGGTGAGTTTTAATGTTGGATCTAAACTCTGCAGGACCGGTTAAAGGATTTGAAAGGTCATTGGTTATTTTTAAGGAATAGCCTAAAAGTGATAACTATGTTGTGTGTGAGACGCCAGCGCGATTATTAGAACTGTTTAACCGTGGAACAGCTTTTTCTTTCGTTTGGTTAATTAGGCCCCTGAGTGAAATCTATTTTGCGTATTTATTCATTTTGTATGTAGCCTGAATTTATCCTGGGTTTCATTTTTTTCGTAAGCGCAGGTCCATGATGTTATGTGTGAATCTTGTTCTTTTGTGGATCATATTTACGCATAGGCCTAATCAAAAATAAAACTCGTATCCATTCTTAGGCCTAATTTAATTCTAATTTATCATAATCTTGTTGGCTAATGATCGGTTAACGAGCTTCGGTTACAAAGCGAGCAGAAAGAACCGAGACCACGCGGGAAATAAAATAAATAGGCTAGCCTACAAAATGTAGGACAAATCCAAAATAATAACCTATACATGAATGGATTTAAAGGACTTTGGGGTGAGATTAATATTTTATCTTAAATATTCTTTTAAAATGTTGTTTTGAATTTAAGAAAGTGCAGAAATTAGGCTATATATTAGGCTACCTATATTATTATTATTTGTATATAACCTAATTACTAGGCTATCAAAATAATAATAATGTATAGCCTAGGCCTAGCATATGTTAAATTCCTGTACAGAGAACTCCTAACATTCCCGTAATTTAATTAAAGTAAGAAAGAAAGAAAGAAAGAAAGAAATGATCACCGAATGGATAAAAAGCTGGATGGATGGGAAAGATAGTAAAGTTTTTCTAGGCATGTCACATGTCTTATTTTTAAATGTATTGATTATAACAAGGTTCATAAATGTTGTCTGTGGACTGCATATATCTGCAACATCACGCGCACAATGTAGGCTACAGGTAGGTTAATATAATATTTTCTTAATTCGGCACTTTTTTAATTCAAAGCAAAATATTAATGTATTCATAATATCCATTTCTGAATATCCAAGGTTGCTATGGTCATGCAGGTTCGTGCATTAAATGCATGGCCACGAGAAATAAATGTAGTTCTCTCAACATAAGAAGTTGTGTTCCCCCTACCTGCCATCTTTTTGATCATTTTGTCATGAAAATCTTTTTTATTTTTTTAAAATAACACATTAGGCCTACATATAATTATCACAGAAACAGATCCACACAGGGGCGGACTGGGACAAAATTTCAGGCCGGGAAATCTCACACGCATCCAGGCCATCACATACACCGGACAACAATATTTGTTGTATGGCCATCATCAATCATCACATAAAAGTTTAAATCCCTAGGCTTGGGGCCGCGCAAAATAATTAAAGGTTATCTCTTGAATAGTCTCTTCAATTTTCCCTGACATCTCTCTGTCTTCTCAATGTTAATTTTTTCATTTGTACCTGTCACTTTTTCATCAACACGTCTCCACCTTGTTGCAAAACAACCACCTCATTGTAATTTGTTTGCACATAGTATACATTTATTTTGAGAAACAATTATTACATTAGGATCATGTGTTATTGTTTTATCTTTCCTAAATTTCAAAATTAGTACAATAATAGCTACATCTTGAATATACCTTTATAGAAAAATCTTAATATTTAACATGTTTTTGCATTATCACAAGTTTTTGGTTTATTTTAAGTGAAACCACGGTTCATTTTCGTAAGGTTGTGTTGTTGTCTGCCTTAGCTCCCTCTAAACCTGTTATAAAACGATGTGAATATTTGTCTGCTAAATTCCTACTCTTTACAATAGTAATTGTCATTTTGGTAATTTTGCAGCAAATTGACTGCTACTGCTAACATTTGCTAGCAAAGACAAAACTACAATAGTCTGTCTATTTACAGATGTAACTGACCTGCACTTGAAGTCATGAACAGGACAGTTTTGCCTCTCTGCTCCACCTGGGCGCTTCTACTCCATTCTAGAGTCTCGCGTCCTTTTGGCGGACGCGCGGAGCGTGCTCGAGGCAAATCGCGTTGCCAGCCAAGAAGACTAGCCGAGTCATGATTTATTCGAGTTTTATTATTGAATGGCGAATTCGGAAATAATCACTTTAGTATACATTCGGCAGGCAAAAATAACAACAAAAAAATAAATAAATAAAAAGTAGGGTAGCGGGCCAAATTGGCTGCCAGGCCACCGGGAATTGTCCCGGTTCTCCCGATGGCCAGTCCGCCCCTGGATCCACAGCTGAACCGCAGAAACATGTTTTCGTAATCAGAGTAACCTATTTGAAGGAATCAGTTGAATGGATTGAACTCACTCGTTAAGACAGTGACTTGGCGCCACCTAGTGGCTGTTTTAGTTTCATATTAAACGTATCATTTAATTGATTGACATATTTCTGCTTTCAAAATTTAAAACATTAATTTCATAACATTTTACCCATTCCGTAATGATGTCTCTGATGGCTTTTGTTGACAATGATTGGATTTTTACTAGTAACAGCCCTTTATTATTTTGACTGAATTTATCGATTGGAATTAAGAACGTGGCATTCCATATTCATGATGCATGAATTTAATACGTGTTTTTTTTAAAAAAAAAAAAATGCCCATTGAACATCAGTTTACAGGTTTGTTTCTGATGCTGTCAATGTTGTTTTTGGTTACATTAAAAAAATGCATTTAGCTCAAAAAGCTGAGGGCACACGACAGGCGCTGTTTGGATGAGCATGATGCTTGTATGTTCAATGCGTTTCACCAGCTTCGTTCCCATGGACACCTTCTGTTTGACCTAATTCTGGATATTTCCAGCCTAACACGTGTGATTAATCCGTATCTAAAGCCTGTCTACACCAAGAGAACCCATTATAATCAGTTGATGCGGTGACTGTCCACACGGGAAGTGGCGCGAGGCGACAAGTCTTCTGCAGTAACTGATGCCTCCCTTCTATTCCAAATATTGGAAACATGCTTTGTAGGCTATGCGTTGAAAGTGAAACTTAAAAAACCCGCGCTCATAAGAAAGCGATTGCACGCTTTCGTGAGCATCAGCAAATGCACGCGATCACAGATTGCAAGCTTCCCAGCCGAAACAACCCCCCAGGTGAAACTGAAATAATAACCCGTGATATTTTGGCCATATTGCCCATCTCACACTATCAACAGACGCGTCATGTAGGCTAATTACACTTCTTGTACTTCGTTTGGGTCACCTCGCTCGATTGCTATTCCTGCGCTAAAATACGCCCTCCTCATTACCCTACGGACAAAGAAATGTAGAAATAAATATGTGAAAATAAATAAATGTGGAAATAAATAAATAAAGATATAAATACATAAATATGAAAAGTGGAAATAAATAAATGTATAAATAAAAAATAAAAATGTGAAAAAAATGAAAAAACAAAACAAATACGGAAATAAAATTATAAATAATTATTTATTTTTGCTTTTTTACTTTTACTTTGTACATTTATTTTTGCTTTCTTACATTTCTTTGTACATTTATTTATTTATTTCTAATTACGGCATGATTGGCATTCCATACTCGCTGGCCTCCGTTACATACATACATGCATACACACACACACACACACACACACATACAGAAGAGTAATGATGCTGGAATTTAAATTTTTGGGTAAAGAAAGAAAGAAAGTGGACAGCCATCTGTTTTAATAGACAAATACTAGTATTTAAAAGAATACCTGTTGCAGTACTCCTGCTTAAAACTATTTTTTTTTAAACTTTGTTTGGAATAGATAAACAAGTCTTTCGCAAATCAACAATTACATTCAACTCCACATATGACATTATAATTGAATTTTGAGGTGCCCTGAAGTTTTTTTTTTTTTATAAATACGACAATGTCCTGCACTAGACTGAAAAGTAGTACACAACTTTATTAAAATAGATCAATAGTATATTTCTTCATGAAGTGCTCAATTGCTATTTCTCAAATAAAACCAGAAACCAGCATTAATGTATATATTATTTGCTGCCAATGCTGCTCATATTCTTCTCAAACTGCATATGATGTTGGTGCATTGAAACTGTTGCAATTGATTATACAAAGTTATTCTAAAAGGTAACCAAGAGGCTGCGTGCTTTCATCAAACGTTTCTGGCGTTTCACTAAGATATCCCGCTTATTGCCTATATCCAAGTCTTCTTTAAGCAGGTTGTCTACATCATCTTTATCATGCAGTAACTGCAGCATGTTCCTTTGCAGCTCCAAAGCTGCCTCCTGGAGCAGCAGATAGCGGATAACCATTGGGATCTGGTCAGCTAGACGCTTGCTTGCAATCTAGTGAGGTAGATAAGAGCATGTCAGATATACATTTCATTTTGAGCTATCTGATATCACAGAAAGCTTTAGTTGGCACACTCACCGTGTAGTAGGACTCAAGGTGCAACCTCATCTCACGCAAAGTGGCACTACTGCCTGTGCAAATGTCTACACTCACAAAATTAAACTTTTTAGGTTTTCTTTGGGAAATTTCTTCTTCCTCCTCTTCCAGCTTGTCCTTTGCATGTTGCAGGCTTTGGCTGTATGTGCCATCTTGACTGTAAACAATGAGCTCCATCTTGAATTGTGTCCTCAGCATGGATTCTGCCAGGGATTCTTTATTCTGCTTGATGGCTTCGATCTTAGTCTAAGAAAGTACATAAGAGCTTTGCAATTGTAAACTGTAGTGAGAACACAAATTATTTAACTTTTATGTCATCATTCAATGGCATTATTGAACATTGAAAAGCGATGCCAATTTTTGTCTAATTTAATAACATTATAAACAATCATTAAAAAGCCAATATTGTATTGGAAAGACCTCTTTGTATTGATTCATTGTCAGAAACCAGTAGCGGCAGCAAATCATAAACGTAAGTGGTGCAGATTCTGGATCACACTGCTTATATAGAGCTCTGTTTTCTAATGCCCCAACAGGTGAGCCATGGCTGCCAGAAACATTGACATGAACACACAAAAAACTACCTTTGCTATTTTCGAAAGACTAGGGAATCCAACGAAGCTACACTGGGCCAGCTGGATGAACTTCTTTCTAACCACATCTGCGTAAACACAAACACAGTATTAATACAGTAACTTTCACATTCAGCCTTATCCAGTGCATCTGGTTTTGTCACGAGACACTGCACTAATGACTAAATAGCTGCCTTTATCTGAAGCAATTCACAGTGCCTTTTAATAAAAGAAAAATCCACCTGCAGTGACCTTGAGTTACATGCCTTTCTCAAGGACTGAATACTGAGTTCATGGGTCATCTTTCAATGACATCTTTGATATTTATCTGCTAGGCAACAAAACTCTGTACCTTCAAATGCATTGTGCCAGCTAGACAGTTCAGGGGTTTGAGATTTCCTGGTTCTTGATAATTCTAGGTTTCTACATACTTCACGCCATATATTCATGTCAGTACTGCATTATAAGAGTATGCTCAAGTAGAACAGTCCTGTAAGACATGGGTTCTCAATTTCAGTCCTCGCGACCCACCGCTCTGCACATTTTGTATGTATCTCTTATCACTTCAGACAATTGTTCTATTCGACCATAAGTGCCCTGCGAAGTGGACATCACCGAATATTCAGCCATGATTCCAGTTCGATGGAAACCTATATGTTCCATTCATAGGGCATTAATATGTGTGAAACCTGAATTTAACTTGTATTTATTTACAAAGGTAAGCTATATTATGTCACACTTCTCTAGTAAGTTTACTCTGTGTGTAAAGATGCTGCAGGCAGTGGAGTAGTGCAAATCCGTGAATGAATCTTCCGAAGTGAAGTAAACTTCAACAGATTTCCCTTGCTCAGGGAGTAGGGAGCAATGAACACTGTGTAGGGACCATCAGTCGGAACACAGTTCATGCATGGAGCTCTCTTCTAACGAGCTGGGGTGCGTTTCCCAAAAGCAACTATGGTTGCAGGTTCCATCGTTACCAATAGAGTTCAATGGAACTAACAACCATAGTTAGCTAACAATGGTTTTGGGAAATGCACCCCTGGTTATCTGAATAAGGTGTTTTAAATAAGAGAGACATGAAAAATATGCAGAGCGTGGGGTCACAAGGACTGGAATTGAGAACCACTGCTGTAAGCTTTACAACATGCACTACAGCAACTTCTTGAAAATGATTAATAACTCATTAAAATGGGTTTATAATAGAAAACAATACTAACCAGAGATGGTCTTCAGTGTCTTCAATGCAGGTTCCTCCAACAGCTTGATCTGTTCCCTGACAAGCCCCTCAAAGGTCTTGTAATTGATGAATCCTGGAAGCTCTCTTCCACGATACTTGGCCTCATAGCTTTCAACTTCTTTCTCAATCTTCCTGTTGACTGCAAAGAGTTTTTGAACATTGTCAAAAAAAATATTTAACTACACAGCTCAATTATGAGGTCAGCTTCTAAAAGTGCTTTTTAGTGAAAAGAAGTAACATTTGTGTGTTGTTGTTGATTTTTTTTTTAATTTAGGATAATTAACTCCGCTAAAACGGATTGCATCAGATATGAAAAATAGAAAAACATTTAAAGCACAATGACCAAAAGCAAGAATACAACCAGGAGGTGCCAAGTATAAGATTCACTCACAGGAAACTCCTGAACGATCCAAAAAGCTATTCCATTTAGCAAATTCTCGACGAAGCTCTGGAAAAATCAGTAGATCTGAGGCACATTTAACTTCCTCCCCAGTGGTCAGGTTGAACATATCATGAGTGAAAGCTGTAACTTTCTAAATTTAATAAGATGTAAAAGATTTCAGTGACTTAGTGCTATCAGTATGAAATATACATACTTTGATATAGAAGATTTCACGATTGTTCTCACATCAATGAGAAAGCTCAGTCTTTCTGCAGGGTCTAATGGCGGTCCATTGCCATATGCCTCTAGTTCCTTCTGCGTTTCAGCGAGCTTCATCTCAATCTGCTCTTCTAAACGAGGCAGAGATTTCTACATAACAGATTAGCATTATAAAAATGATTTATTGTGAGTCTAAAAATGTAGTTGTCTTTCGTAAGAAATGACAATTATTTCACCTGAATGTGATGAACCAACTCAATTGTTAGTTTCTCAGCCAACATGGGAATAGTGGCAAAACCTTCTTCATAAAGTTTGCTGAAGAAAAAATGCCATTAATGCATCACATGACCTGTTTTTTTATTTTTATTATTTAAATATACTAGAATCCCAAATAGCAATTGCAAAATAACTATTATAATAATAATTGCAAATAATCACACATTAAAAAAGGTTAGACACACCCTCGGAAAAGAGGAAAAAAATGTTAGCCATGTGGCTCACATAAAGGTTATCACTAAATACCATGCTATTTTTTTGATAGTGTCAACTAAATAATAATGCAATGTCAATATATACTCACCTGAAATGAGAATGATCTTTGAAGAAGGACTGCTCTGTTACTGTGGCCTCATTAATAGTGACCTTATCTATAATTTCTTTTTGTCCCCTGCACCTCACAATCATGTAGCCTTTAGTAAGGTGAACAACCTCATTGTGCACAATGTCTACGACTGTCCCTTCAGTGCCCTTATCCACCAGATCCGGCTTTGTTAAGATGCCTGTAGATAGACAAATGATCAGAATATAATCAGAATATGCATGGCAACCTGTGGTTTTACTGACTCTGTTTGATGTATCCACCTTATTTTTAATGTCAGAGCGGAACCTGACTGTGCCAGATTTAGAGTGTCATTTGTTTAAAGATACCTGATTTGTAGTGGAAATAATTTTACCATTTACTGCACTTTGTTATTATTCTAGTTATTTATTTATAGAGGGTGATTAATTTGAAGTCTTGTACATTCAAAGAAAATAGCTTACTTCCGCATTTTGAAATAAGGTGGATAGCATTGAAATGCAATCAGTAATGCACACCTAATGTTCTTTCACCCTCAGGGTCCTCCTCCTGAGCCATCTTTAACGCTTCCGTGGTTGCGATGTCAACATTGCATGGCACCACAACCAGGTTAATTGTTTCTTGCTTTGTAACAAACTTCCTGATCAGTCTCTTAATCTAGAAGAAATGCATTTGATTAATGTTCCTATGTCTCGTTACAAAGGCATTTTCAACAAACTGTCATAAAAACATATTAAATATAAAAAGTTTACCTGATCTCCAATATCCTCAGGTTGCCCCTTGACTGCCACTCGTGCGATACCAGGGAGGTCAATGAGAGTGAGGTCAGGAACATTAGCAGAGGTGATCTGCAGACTGATGAGTTCATCACTAATACCAACACCTGGTCCAGCCATTTCATCCTGGGCTACAAAACAAGATATAAAACCTAAGACATGTACTCTTTTGGAAGATCTTAAGATGCATTCTAAGCATTCTCTACCTTCACAAATCTTTTTCTCCACTTCTGTTGGGTCATCTATTTCTTCCTCTTTTTTTCCCAGGTAGCTGATTGTCCCATGCCATTTCTCTTCGTCTTTAGTTCTTATCATCTTGAGCTCAAGAGGGCATCTTGTAACAATTCCTATAGAAAAGATTAAAGCGCGTTTGCCAGACATCGTTTCACCGTGGTGATCTTCAAAGGTCCTTACAGTAGGCTACCATGTAAACTCCATTGTAATCATTAAGTATCACGAATACGGTATAGACTAGAGTACCATCACCCTATGGTACATTCACAGTACTTGTTGGAAAGTCCGTAGTAAATTACGCAAATGCTGTATAATTTATATTTGTATGTGTTTTATATAAATATATCTATTTTTATTTTATCGTGTGCTGTCCTTACCACTACCCCTGGGTAACGCTACTCCAGACAGCGCCTCGAGAACTGAACTCTTTCCTGAGCTTTGGTCTCCAATGACGGCGATGGCAGGCAGCGCCAGGTCCTTTTCGACTCCCAGAGACCGTAAACTGTCGATAATGTCAATGCAAGGACGGATTTTTTCCTCATATTGCTGACTGAACGTGTAACTCATTTTCTCCATCTTTAAATAACGTCGAAATATCAAAATAACAGAGAAATCCTTCTTTCCACAACACGACAAAGTGTCAGACTCGTTTTGAACTAGCCTCAGACTGATGCTGTTTCAAGGTGAATCCTAGACCGGTGTTCGCTGGTAAGTTTCATTTCCTAGATAGTACAATAGTTTCGTTTCTCTCATTCATCGTTCAATACAAGGAAAGACGTGAGAAAATCATATTGTAAGGTTTATTGTGCTGCTTTGGCAAAGTGGGCGGTAAAATAAAGGCTTTTTTGTTCGCATGTACCAGTGAATCCTGTTTCCTGTTCCTAAATGACAATGATTGAGCTATGTTTACTAAATCCACTGTAACATTTACACGCTGCCGCTGACCCAGGGAGGGCAGTTATGAAACATCTTTATAGCTAAGTCTTTTGTATCATTATTTCTGCGTTACAAACATTCAAATAATCACAGAAGTACTAGAATAAAAGTTTATAGTTCGGACATAAACATTGTTGTCTACAGTAGCGATTAAAATAGCAAAAACCTTTTTGAAAGTGACTTCACGCTTCAAATAAAGATTGTATCAATTACATCGTAACGCCTGCAGGTGGCGACAAGTGAAAGAGATTCGTTCAAAAAACTGATTCATTCAGGAATGAAACAAGTGAAGTCTTTATGAGCGAGTCACTGAATCATTCGTTCAACTTGATTTTTTTGACAATACGTTGAATATAGAATACATTTTATAAACAGATTGTAGCTATTTGCATTTTGTCAGAACCTCTAGAAAATTGCATGCTATTTTGTTTAGTTGTCTATTTTTTCCAGAATCATAAATAAATTGTGATTCTCCATTTATCCAGAATCGTGCATCTCTAGTTGGTCATTTATCCACACATAATGTAAACAAATAAATTAATTTAATGTCAGATAAAGCATCAAAGATGTGGTTAGTGAGGCTCAGTATCCAACGTATGGGGGCGGCCCTAGTGGAAAAAAACGTACTAAAATGTATTTGAAATACATATATTTTGTGCTAAGTATTCTACAAATACATTTATATATTTATGTGCATAATAAAAAATACCCTGCAATTGTACTTTTGGAATACTAAACTGGTATAATTAAAGTCTGCTAAATTGGAACAACTAATTTTGTACTTAAGGCACTTTAATAATGCTGAAGTCCAACTAAAGATATACTGAAGTATATTTGATTGTGCTAAAGTGTACAATCAAATTATACTTCAGGTACACTTTAAATATCTTGCATTTAAAGACTGATATTATATTACAGAGATCATACAATCCTTATTAATAGTGATAGTAAAACACATTTTTGGCATAATGTTAATAAATGTGCATTGTGCAATAAAGACATACTCCAAATAAATATTACTTATAATTTGATATGAGTAATTGATATGTCAATAAATATGTTAATGTATTTGAAGTATGAAATAAATGTATAAATAAACAAATTAATTAGTTAATTAATTACGGGGGGGGGGGGGGGGCTAAGCCCCTTATCTCTCCCAACCCTAGCAACGCGCCTAGACTCTAGATGAGATTCTAATAAACAACAACAATAATGCGTTGTTATGTATATAAATTCATAGTGTTAATTCAAAGAATATATACATTTATTGTGAACTGCTATATGAATGGTAATGTTAAATGATTATCATTTGGCTGTGGTAATGCTTAGTTCCTGTTCAAATTTTTTTTTTTTTAATATCTGAAATATCCTCTAGAGGGGGGTGTTTATCCGCAATCAGATATGTGAACAGAGCAGCACTGTCTGACTAGCAGGTCCTCTGACATGACCATTCATGCACCAGGAATAAGTGATTTGAGTTTAAGTTTGAACCCATATATGATATATTTTGTGTGTATCATGACCTAAGAAAAAAGAAAATTATAGGAAAATGCATTTAAAAGTTAAACCAATTAGTTCTAAAACAGATGAAATATTCCCTTTTAGCGCACTCTTGGCAAATGCAAAATTCTTTCATTCTACAGGTCATCACATTATTTTTTAGCTCTGTAAACTGGTGTGAAAGGACAGGAATTCTTCTCTCAATATATTGTGTTCTGCATAGTTTCAAACTATGAAGTTTTCATAAATTGTTATAGAAAAAATTACAGCAGTTGTTTATGCTGTTTGTTTACCAAAACTGCTTCAAGGAATAGTTTTAATTCATTTTGTGCTTTCATTTGGACCATTTTACATCCCAGAACCAACAAAACACAAGTTCAAAGTAATGCACCGAGCTCAGCTCAATGCCTTTGAGAACTGTTAGTATCACCGGCTGTTTGACCAGTGTTTATTGACCAGAACACATTTTCAGGGACATTGAAAGATGTTGTAAATATTGTTATAAATGAGCTTTTAAAATATTTATTCTGTGTCAGATATGTCCCATTACATCTAGAGTGTTGAAGAAGATTTATCATGACCTTATTTGATCGTGTGACTTTATACATTAGCTGGTTCTCAAAGCACATCCAAGCCTCAATATTAGGTCTTGCATGCTGTGCTATCACTGTGATTGTATGAGTCTTGAAAGGCAGGAGCTGAAACAAGCCACCCTGAATTTTTTGTTTGAGTGGAATGGAAACTGATGTTGATCATAGCTGATCAACAAAGCTGTTTTGAAATTTCATTTACTTTTACACATTTGAAAGCAGCTTTTATTCGAAGTTATTTGCATGGCACTTAAGATGCTTTTTTTTTTTTTTTTTTTTTCAATTCATGCATTCCCTGGGAATCGAACCGATGACCTTGGGATAGGTAGCACCATTATCCACAGTTTGATCTAGTAGGTTATTGCACTTTTGTGTTATATTTCTGCTTTTAAATCAAGAAATGTTCAAATCTATGGTGCATAACCAAAGAATAACATTAGCTATAAGCTGTGTTGTGCATTGCTCTTATTGGAAGTGCTATGGTTGCAGGACACTTGCAATTTTAGCAGCTACTTATCGTCTGTCACTCTTATTCAATATTTTTAGACTCCAATCAGGAAAAGTGTTTTTTAGAGTCAGAATGAGAGCTAATATAAACATCACAATAATCATAAATAATCCAAATGACTCCAGTCCATTGATTAACATCTGATGAAGTAAAAAAAAAACTGTTTGTAAGAAACAAATCCAACAAGGCATTTTACATTTAAACCACTTCTTCCCAAAAAAATCCATAATTCATAATAACACTTCTTCCAGTGAAAAAGTCCATCTCCTGTTCTCCTCTCACATCAAAATCCACCAACATGTTTGTTTAAAACTGTTTTTGCTTGAAAACAGTGCTTCATCTGTGCATATTTCTCTCCTGATTCAGAGAAATTAAAAAAATGTATTGATGGATTTGTTTATTACAAACATGCAGCTCTTTGCATCACAAGATGTTAATTGAAGGACTGGAGTGGTGTGGATTACTTGTGGATTATTGTGTTGTTTTTAATCAGCTGTTAGGACTCTCATTCTGACGGCACCCATTCACTGCAGAGGATCCATTGGTGAGCCAGTGATGTGATGCTACATTTCTCCAAATCTGTTCTGATGAAGAAACAAACTCGTCTACATCTTGGATGGCATTTTTATGTAAACTATTCCTTAAAATGAAAGTGCTAATGTATTGCACTTTTCAGATATAGTATATAACATAACAGTAATTTCCTCTGAGTATGAACAGATTTTTTTTCAGAACATGGCTTTTTTTTCTTAATGTCTTAAGTGTAAAGTTTGCAATGCCACACTTTTTGTGCACAGATGTTATTTTTGACACACTCTGATATGTGTTTAAGTAACCTACAATGTCCAGTCTGTTATGATTTGAATCTTTCCTATGCAAATGAAACGCACGCACGCACGCACGCACGCACGCACGCACGCACGCACGCACGCACACACACACACACACACACACACACACACACACACACACACACACACACACACCACACACACACACACACACACACACACACACACACACACACACCAACACTTCCCCTCATTGAGACATGCTTCCTTCCTTTTCCCAGATGATTTTGTCTGGAGAGCCACCCAGTTATTTAAAAAGTCCATTAGGCACTTGTTTAGAAAGCCTGAGATTAAAAATAACAAAAATCAGGCCTAGAGTTATGTTGAATCACATGTTGAATGCTGTATGTTTGGGCATTTGCAAAAAAAAATCGGGAGAAAAAGAAATAAAGCAAAATACCATGAATTTAAAACTACTCCCAAAGACATTTCCAATGTCTAGTTCAAAGTTATTATCTAAAACGGTCAAATCAACTTTGACAATGGAAAGAGGACTAGTCTAAGCATATGGCCCTCCTCAAGGGACATTTTTATCGTCAAGCATGTCAGAGCTTAATCAGAGCTGAATTTGACAAACACCAGGAGTGTTGTTTTTTCTTCGTTGTTTTCCTTTCATTTACCACAACCCAAAAGAAATACATAATGACATTATTTTTATAACCTTTGTCACTACCAGCAACATATCTAAGAAATAGCATCAATTTTGTCTTTCTGTATTCATGATGCACAAGTTCGGCTTTTAAAAACAACAGGCTTTTTAATCCTGCCTGTGCATGTTTCCCTTTCTGTTGTTGCTTTAGCTTTGTTCTATGCTTGATTTTAGAGCTAACTAACTAAAGTTAATGTGTGATAATGGTAATCCTTTCCAACAATCTATCATAAGAATAAACACTGCAACAGTTCATTTAATTGTAGCATATCGTACTTCTTTACACTGTTGTCGCCCACCACACACTGAGTGAAGGTCCCTCAGTTGCCTGGGATCATAGATGCTGGCAGGCTGAAAATGGGAGGCATGACATAGTCCAAGAAGCATGAAACTGTCTCACCCACGCGCTCCTGCCTGATGTAGCCCACGGAGACCATGTTCTCCTTCATATTGAGACTTGTAGCTATCTCTAAGCTAAACGTCTTCCTCTATTTGTGCCTTCGTTTGGTCACTTTGTCAAAATCTCGTGAGTGAGATCACCACTTTTGGCGTAGGGATGTCTGTATGTCTGGACAGGCTGTATTTTTATGCGTTTGTTAACCACAAGCTGTTATTTTTTTTTATTAGAACATGAAACACCTCATTCATGGGCTTCGTTATGTGCGCGCAGGACTATTTTTTCATGATTTATGCGATGAATATATAAAGCCACGCATTAAAAGAATTCTCTCCTGATTAATCACTGTACTGTCATAAGTCATTTGCAATAACAACTGCCAGTTTGCTTATGTTGCTGTCTGTGCTGTAATATAGAATGGTCTCATATTGCATGGCAAAGAACAGATGTGTTCCCCTTTGCTGAAAACGTTATACAACAACATCTTTCAAATGATGTCTGAAAGAGTCGCTGCAAATGTTGACCGTCTTTTAAGAAATGATTTGTTATAAACATCCAAATCTCTCTGGAAAAATTACCTTTTTGTATTTTGTAAGCGATTCATAATGAAACTTGAGTATGGCACTTGATTATATTTTTTTTAACGTTTTTCAAATAACCGTGCTTTAACCTTAATGAAAACTGAATGCAAATGTAACTTTTAGGGTCTATAAAATGTATAGTGTGCTCTAATTAGTTGGCCTTACTGAGAAAAAGCCATACAGACCAAAAGCCTTTATAAACAGACTTGGTTAAAGTCTTTCTTTGTAAAGCACTTCTGTAATCAAATTTACCTAATCTGCTTTTCAAAGCAAAATTTTACTTTTATTTTATTATTAGCTCCTTTGTTCTCGCTTTTGTTTAGCAAGGAAGCATTAAATTGATCAAAAGTGACAGATAAATATTTCAAATAAATGTTATTTATAATTTTCTATTTATCAAAGTTTCTTGAAAAAATAATGTATCATTTTTTTGTTTTTTTACAAAAATATTAAGTACCACAACTGTTTTTAACATTGATAATAATAAGAAATGTTTATTGAGCAGCAAATCAGCATATTAAAATGATTTCTGAAGGATCATGTGACACTGAAGACTGGATGCTGAAAATTCAGCTTTGAATCACAGGAATAAATTACATTTTAAAAATATTAAAATAGAAAGCAGTTATTCGAAATTATAATAATATTTCACAATAATACTAATCTTATTGGATTTGTGCACTAAAAAATGTAAGGATTTTTGAAGCCGAGGAAGTTTAGGAATGTTGAAATTGCAGTTTGATTCCCAAACGTTTTAAACATTTTAAGTAAAGTTTAATTTGGATAACTTTGTTGTTTTTATAGTAATTAGAATTTAAACTAGTAAAAACAGAAACAAATAATTTAATCTTAAATTTTGGGAATTAAACTTGAGATTAAGTATTTACAGTGTACAGTAAATCCATAACTAATTATAACTGAGAACTCTAATGTCATGTTGTTGCTGTTTTTTTAATATTTTTTGTTTTTTTAATTACACAAAAATGCAGTACATGCCGAAAAATGTTTAGATGTATGGTTAATTCATTATGTACTAACAAGACCAACCAACAGAATAAAAAAATAAATTCATGTTTCAACTTTTTCCCAAATAAACAGAAATTGTTTTAGTTCGCTTTCAGTAAAGTAACTTTACATTAAGCAGTAAGCAATCCAAACAGTGTGCTCATGGCATGCAAACCCATTAGGCTAAATAATGAAGACAAGGCTTTTCCGTATTTAATGTGTACAATAGTCTACATGTTTACACCACATTCATTTCCCCACCAAAGTTTGTAAATAAACGTCTGCCATGCCATGGGTGCATATGGCAATCACCTGTTTACAGAGTGCTATTCAACCCCTTTAAAGCAGTATTTTGTGCTTTTCAGACCTCTGTACAACACGATGAAGAAAAATTGCTTGTTTTCTCTCACATGAGAACCCTCCAAAGGTTTGGCACGATGCCGGCAGTTTGATTTGTGTACCACGTTACAGCCCACAGCTAGATTGACAAATTCCCTCTCCCCGTCCCGGCTCTGTATTAAACACAATGCATTATGAGGCAGGACTTCCCCTATTGTCTGAGCCGGGTGTGGACCAGAGCACTCTGTCGCCACATTGTGCCTCCTTTCCTCTCCTCCCTCTCTGCCTTGAGAAGCAGCAGAAAAAGACTTCTGGTCCCTTCTTATCTTAGACAATATTTGTTGTGGAGTTAATTAAACTCAAACTGAAAAGGAGATGAAACCAGGATGAAACCTGTTGCTATATCAAGCCTAGATATTTGCTTAGCAACAGTCTCTTCTGTGTTTGTTCCTTAAACACAGAAAAAGTGATGTCATTTATTTAAATATCTATTTTTTAGAATATCTCAGTCTCAATATCACTAACCCACAACTGCCCATAATGTTACAGTACAGATACAATAGTTTTATTTATTTATTTTTTTTAGTGCTGCCAAATATTAATTGCAATTAATCCATCCAAAATAAAAGTTTGTTTACATAATTTATGTGTGTATACTGTGTATATTTATTATGAATATATAAATACACACACTTGCATGTATATATTTAAGAAAAGTTACTTATATATATTAAATATGATAAAAAATTATATGAATATAAATATATACATGTAAATATTTTCAAAATATATGCTGTATGTGTGTGTATTTATATATACATAATAAATATACACAGTACACACACATAAATTATGTAAACAAAAACTTTTATTTTGGATGCGATTAATCATTTGACAGCACTAGTTGTTTTTGTTTTTTTTGTGAAGAGGGGAATATAAAGCTCGCATAAAGCTATTGCAATGTTTCAGAAGAATTGGTTGCATGATTAATATGGACTACTATTTTTGTCTTTTTGAAAATTTAGAGATCACTTTTTGAAAAAATGTGAAAAAAAATCCTCTTTCATGCTTCATGGAAAAATATCAACATACGAGTTTGGAATGACATGAGGGTGAGTAAATATGTCTTTAATTTTGACTGAAAGCTAATTTGATCTCTTGTAATCTTTAGATATGCACACACACACACACACACTACTCTCTACACACACACACACACACACACACACACACAAACCTAAAATCAGTAATACTGTGAAATATTATTACAATTACAAATAACTGTTTTCTATTTGAATATATTTTAAAATGTAATTTATTCTGAATTTTCAGCATCATTATTCCAGTCTTCAGTGTTCCTTCAGAAATTATTCTAATATGCTGATTTGCTGCACAAGAAATATTTACTATCAATGCTGCTTCATAATTTTGTGGTTGTTTGACCATAATGCAATGCATTACATCATACTTACGTGACACGGTCTGTGCCTCTGTATTTGTTTGCATGTGAACACTATTTATGTACAGTCACTGCACATCAACATTGCAATTCGTATTCAGATTTAGGGTCAAAGGGACACTTGTGCTTCAGGGCAACAGCTCTTTCAAACTGATGAGTTATAGTCCTGCTCCATTAGCAGAATCTGGCTAATGCAGGCTTGAAATAATACAGTGAGTCTCCTCTGGGGCAAAATCATTTTTCCTGCTCCCTCTTTCGCACACAAGCACACCTCAATGCCTTACAGACTTCTGCGCTTTTCAGTGGGCAAAGGCAAACTGTGGCGAGTGTGACTGTGCCACATACTCCGTCAGACGCTGAAGTGCTCACCTGACAACATTTACAGTATCTCCTCCATGGCTTCACAGATGTTCTGACACAGAATCACACACAATCCAACGTGCTATAAAGCCGAAACGGAGAGGATCTCACAGCCACATTGTCAAATCTGTCATGAAGGAACAGGGTTGAAATAAACCATCAGGACCCGAGGTAAACACACCGCACTGTAATTTATGGCCGCTGAGGCGAATGCTGACTGCCTAGTCAAAGTATAGCGGGAAGGCAAAACACAAGCTGTGAAAAGCATTTATTAACTTTCACTCCCTAGACGCTCGGAGCCTGCGCTTGTGACAGTGAAATGTTTTGTTAACCCCTTTTTGCAAACGAAACAGTCTGAAACGATTTTTGTGACTTATAATTATATATTTTTACAGATATACACCAGCCATTTTTCTCTGACATGTTGAGAATGTCCCCCATACAAAATATACATTATGTGTGATTAAATTGGAACCTTCTGGACTATGAAACGGTCCCCTCACGGCAGGCCTGGAAATCCATTCACATACACAGCTCGCGATTTACAATTACCACACAAGTGGAAAAAAAGGTATTTAAGTGCAAGTGCAATGCGCAGAGAGACTTTGAGAGGAAGAGAGAGACAGAAAGAAAGAAAAATAAGACAAAAAACTAAATGTCTGTACAGAATTCAAAGCTCGCTACCCGCTAGAGGTACAGTAGCCTATACTATTTATTTTTAAAAGCCACGTGAATGTAACGTTAAAACTTTCAAGAAGTGGTATGCTGGATTATTGCCACGTGACCTCTTTATTAAGTGAGCCGCGTCTAGTGCAGTCAAAAAAATATTTTGCATTTTTAATCCAGTTTAATGTAAAATGTCTTGTCTGATTAAATAATGAATGAATGAAAAAGCTGATAACACTTCCAGTTCATTCCTCGCTAGTCAAGCCCATTGCATCATGGGATGCAGTATTCCACACAGTATGTTTTGTTAAATGCTGTACGTTTTACATTTACATTATTTCGCAATTTATGTATTTCATAGTGCAAAAATAGTACTAATGTGCTATGCTTTTTCATACTAAGGCCTAAAAAAAACTTTTACTTATGAGCTAATGATGCCTGTGCCTTACAAGGAAATTCAAACATTTTAACAAAAATGTTTGTTTTTATTTAAACATCTGTATGATTAATAAACTCTGTGCATTAGTTTTGGGACTAAGTAGTTCAGCTTCTTTGAAAATTGTGTAGATTTTACAGTAACAACCTACTTTTGCTGACGTATTATCATAATACTTGTGCATGTCACTTATTTTCATTTATAAAGCTCTAAAAAGTTTACTGAATGATGTTTTAGTGCATTTCCTGCAAATATGAAAAAAAATAAAGGGTCTCAATTAAATATTTACAGTGTTACATGGTTAGTGCACATTGTCACATGACCAGAGCAGTTTACTTCCTGCTGGCACCATGAGAAGATGATGCTGCATCAAAGCTAGTAAAGTATGTTAACATAAAGATATGACAAAGATTTGATGAGTGCGGTCATAGAATGAGGAAACATGAGTAAAAACAGTGACCGGTGGGATAATGCTGTGCATTATTTCTATCAGTGTTGTATAAGGGCTTTTATGCATAACAGTAACCCTCGAACATGATGAAACAAGCTTTAAAATAGCTGGGCTGAGATATATAAACATTTGATGAATGCAGAAATATGTTCAGTATACACATTATCCCACAGTTGTGACTGACCATAAAACACACATTTTTTTACACACTTTTCCAGAAACATAAAAAAAAAAAAAAAAGTATTATTGATTATTTAAAAAGGTTACTAATGACACATCATTTGGATATTTTCAAGTCATTTGTATTTGATTAAATGGGTTAAGAGCGCACTCGTCAAACGTCCTCTTTTATATGCAGTTGGAAAAGTCTAATTCATTCTAGTAAATAAATTAGTTTGTGCCAAATTTCCATGCAAATATAGATAGATAGATAGATATATTAGTGCTGTCAAATGATTAATCGTGATTAATCACATCCAAAATAAAAGTTTTGTTTACATAATATATGAGTTTGTACTGTGTATATTTATTATGTATATATAAATACAAACACATGCATGTATATATTTAAGAAAAATATGTTATGTTTATGTATTAATTATATTTACATATAATATAAAATATAATAATATAAATATATAAATGTATATACTTGTAAATATTTTCAAAATATATGCTGTATGTGTATGTATTTATATATACATAATAAATAAACTAGTACTCATACATTTATTATGTAAACAAAAACTTTTATTTTGGATGTGATTAGTCATGATTAATCGTTTGACAGCACTAATATATATATGCCTTATATTATTTCTTTTATATTATAGTTATAGTAGCACTGCCGTGGCATGATGTCAGTCTTCCCTTCCCCCGCACTGGAAAACCAGTCAGAGGAAATTGTGTTTTTTTACACAGAATATTTTCCAGGCTTTCTCTTTCTGTCTTCTTCTCTCTCTGTGTGTTATTTTCCCCTTTATTCTTTTTTCTCTCACTTCTCTAATTTCACTCTCTCCTGCGTTCATTCACAAATGACTTGTCTTTTGCTGTAACTTGCATATTTGCATGTATTTGCAGGGTGCGTTGCACCATGAAGTAAACGCTAGACTGCTGCTCATTTAGCACATATCTTTCTGCTGCTTGCTAGCTTGTCCATCTCTGTTGATATAAAGCCTCTCTAGTACCAGAACTAATGCTGGGTCTTCACATAGTAACTGTGTTTTTCAGCAGGGGATCTTGGAGCAGCAGTGGGCCCCAGAAATGCGTCCATGCAAGTCCACTGTTGCATGGACACACCCTGCCAGCAATCGACCTTTGCCCCACTGCCTTCTGGGTAATTCTAAGAAGACAAAAGCTATGGGAGCACACACACATACTGAAAAAAAAAACACATTTTGGTGATCCAGTAGCACTTGTGGAAGGCCTCAGGTTGGGGAAGCATAGGATCCAGTGCGGATTCTTATGCATTAAAGGAATGGTCCAGCCAAAAATGAAAATTGTAATCATTTACTCACCCTTGTTCCAGTGAGTTTCTTTCTTTTGTTGAGCACAAAAGAAGATATTTTGAAGAATGTTGATAACCAAACAGTTGATGGTAGCCATTGACTTCCATATATTGAAAACAATATATATAATACCGTCGACTGTTCGGTTATCAACATTCTTCAAAATATCTTCTTTTGTGTTCAACACAAGAAAGGAACTCATTCAGGTTTGAAACAGGTGGTGGATGAGTGAATGATGACAGTTTTCATTTTGGGTAAACTACCTTTAAGCAAGATAAGATATTAAAAAAATCCCAAAAGAAGCATGCAACATAATTAGTCTACTGAGAATTAAAGGAGGAGGAAAAGACATTTCTTATTTGATTCCTGGATTTGTTCTAGTTAACGTAACAAAATACAGCCGTGATAATTAATAATTAGATACATGAGAATCTGAGTCTCAAGAAGTGAAGCAGGATGTGCATGTACAGCGGGCTATATGTGGCACGGCTGTGGTTTTCTGTGATTCATGGGTTCCATAGACACAACAGTAGTGGTCTCTTTTTCAAAACAAACACAGAAGCTGCAGAGTTTAAACAAAGTAAAGATGGTGGTTGTGGCTAAGCTGGAAAAATATTGTGGCTTTAAATGTTTTCCCAAGCTCGGCCAACAAGGTGATGGATCGAAAGTGAAGAGGAGTATTGACATGGCCAATAGCAATTTATTACTTATTTTAACGTGATTATTAATGACTTTGATTAATAATGATTGTGAGAGACAAAAACTAAAACAGCTTTTAAAAGCCCTAACTCAGTTTGATTTACTGTCTGATGTAGTGGTCAACATATTTGATTTACTTTACTGCATGAAATCAAAATTGATTCTATTTACTTTTTTAGTACACATTACTGGTCTTATTGCGAATGATTAATCAGCGCATGTTATTCCAAAGAAAAAATTGTTTGCCTTTGTAATCCTTCATCCTCCAACCACCTGTCATATAGAGTCAACTTTTTGCAACTTAATCAATTCTCTGTGGGACAAAATGCAAATCCTATTCTGCCTTTTTTCTTGTTGAATTTCCTCTTTTGCTCAGAAAAATGTCATGATACAATAAAAGTTGTCTGCTAATGAAATTTTATTACTAATAATTACTTTGAAAGTTTAATGTGGTGTAATGTAGCATTGTAGTTCACAGCAGTTTCTTCATGTTTACTTATGACAGATTTTAATAGCTTGCAAGTCTATATTAATGCATACTGATCTGAATGGATTAAACTGGGCTGTTCATTTCAAGTTTTTAGCAGGTCTTATAATGTTGTAGGTATACTGGTTCAAGTAGCTAAATTGAATTAAATTAACCAAATTAAAAGCCTCAATTAATGAAACTATTTTTATTTTTTTTATTTTTTTATGTTTATGGAAGATAAGAAAACATAAGCAAAAAATAAAATGTAGACAATCTTGGGGGTAGGGAGTAGATGTTTAATAAATA
This sequence comes from Aspiorhynchus laticeps, assembly GCA_023376895.1. Taxonomy (NCBI): domain Eukaryota; kingdom Metazoa; phylum Chordata; class Actinopteri; order Cypriniformes; family Cyprinidae; genus Aspiorhynchus; species Aspiorhynchus laticeps. The sequence continues at coordinate 86,817 of JALXFT010004299.1, read as the reverse complement.
CATAAATAAAAACAGTGTGGCATAACACCTTTTACCATGACAAGAATTTATTTATTTTTTGACAAGAAAACTATATGGGTGTCAAGGTATGTAGTCTACCTTTTTATATATATTAGATTTTTGGTTACTTTTCAATGATTGGTCAGGTTAAAATGTCATGGTATTCAATGGTTTAAAAATTATTTGTTCCTCAAAAAAATATGTTTGAAACCTTTTGAAATCTAATTGTTAAAATTGTGTACAAACATACACACTCTCTTAAATATGGTTACATCACTTGACAGTTTTAAAGTCATTAAATCAACATTTAGTTTTTCAAGTGAAATCAAAATAAATTATCTAGATTTTTAAGATTCCTTCTTTTCATCATCTCAGACATTCTTACATGCCATTGATCCTCATACAGTAGAATGTCAAAAGCCATTGTCTGAGATCCTCATACGAGACGTAACAGCCTACAATAGAATTAGTCTTCTTTTGAATGCCAGCTGCTTTTATTTATTTATTTTTTATCATAACTATAAAGCTAAATATTAAAACTAATCCAGACTAGCTAAATCCTGCATCAATCCAAATCCACCATATTCCGCTGAAACCTTGTAATCCCTCCGTGCACCAACTCAGGAGTGATTTTATCGTTTGTTTAAATTATTCATTGTCGTGTCTTGCCGTGTTGAATCTCTGGAGATGGTAGGAGCTGGAATGATCACTCTGGTGTCAAGCAAATGTGGAACGGATGCTCTGATGTTTCCTGGAAGCCGCGTGTGTACCGTAGCGTTAACACGCTCTCCTCTCTTCTCTAGCCCGCTTCCCAGGGTGCACACAGAGACTTCGTCAGACTGTAGCGTGTGGCAGATTGGGTGGACTAATTCAGGATTAATTGCATGCTTGTTACAACAGGGCGCCCATATGGCCTCAAGCTCACTGGAGTGGCACTTTTGTGTCAAATCACACATTTGCTTGAGGAAAGGGAGGATGGGGAGGTTGCTGGTGAACCGAGTTGCATTTCTCGATTCTGTCGAATCGGCAGAAACATCCAAAATCCTGCTGGCACGTTACACGGATCTTCCTGAATTGCCAGCGGCAGTTCCGCAAGATTGAAAAGGACGTGATTGAACATTATTCTCAGGCAAAGAATCGCTCACAATGGAGAGTGATAGGTTGTATTGTGTATTCAATCAGAAATCGAAGACGTTCGAGATGAGGGAATTCATGAGCATGTGAAAGGCACGGTGGAAGCCATTTAAGCCCGTTTAGAGTCAATGTCACACAGATGTTCAGGATGGGATCTGATTCTCAGCAGTAGAAAGTTATTAGAATCAAAAGCTCCCCGAATGCTTGTTAACTCCGTAGTCATAAATCCTTGATCCGATTCAAATTTTCAGGAAGAATGCTGTCATGATCTATATTTCACTCAAGAGGCCACTTTTGTATCAAAGTGTTTCAATGATGATCGGTTTTGGCTTTTCGCAAGAGAACAACATTACAAAATTCACCCTTATTATTGCTTCTCCATTGCAGTTCCTCTTTTCTTTAAGCAGGTTGAATTCTACATTTTAAAATTGCCTGCAAATTACCTGAGTTTCATTTTACTCTTCTACTTTTCATGTATTCTTTTGGCAATTCTGTACTAATATGGTGCCGTTTTGGACACTGAATATTGGATGTGACATTTAACCCTGTGGGCTAAATGCATATGCAACTGTGACATTGCCTTGCAATGAACGAAGAAGTGAGCTTCACCAGCAAACCTGTCCATTCTATCCCCTTTTACCTGTCACAACAGAGACACATCAACTCCAAATGGAAACTGGTATAATACTCACATGGAAAAATGGTGATAATTTGCAACAGATGTTTTCATAGCAGATTCCACATGCTAGCTTTTATCATCAAGATGTATGGGACAACCTTAGCAGGCTCTCTAATTCAATTACAAAGTGGCAAACAAAAGGTTTGCAGAGTTGTAAGAGCAAATGTTCAAAGGTGTCATCTTCTTTTGTGGTCCACACTCTACCAATTAGAGCTGCTTCTATCTGGGTGTGAAATCTACTAGCAAGAGCGATTTACCGAGCAAGTGACAGCAGACAAACCAGTTGGCTGCGAGGGTAGAAATGAAGGTGGCAGGCGGACTGTTTGTGCTGTGCCGTAAGGCTCTCACAGCGTGTTTGGCTCTCACCTGTTTCCCTGCAAACATTTCACACTTCTCTACAAAGCTAGTCTCTCTATTGAGGTTTGATCTAGGGGCTTTGTTCTGTCTGTCTTAGCTGTTAATATTAAATCAAGGTTGTTGTTTTTTTTTCTGAAGAGCTTAATAAGCGCTTTCTTGTGCAAAACCCTTCTACCATGCTGTTGAAGTTGGCCTGACATCTTTCCCAGTGTTTTCTATTCTCTTGCCAAGGTGTTCTACATGGTTTCCAGAACATTCTGGTGGTTGCTATGTTGTTGCTATAAGCTCTTCTGAAGACGTCTTAATAGCTATACTTGGACCCCTTTTTCAGTGCACTTCTAGGAGATTTTTCAACTCAGGCTCATTAGAGAAAAAGGTATTACATGCAAATTGATACTATGTTGCTTCTTGCACATTTCTCAACACTATCAAAGTGAAAAGTCAAGTTAATGGTGCTAAAAGAATGTTAAGTTTTATTTAAAAGAGATGAATGTGAATCTGGCAAAGTTTTGGTTGCACTTTATTTTACAGTACATGTACTAACAGTGTACTTACACAAGAAAGTACTGGTAATATAAAGTATATAAAATATACATTGGTTAGGTTTAGGTTTAGGGGTAGGTTCAGTACCTAGCTATTATCTAGTTATTGTAAGTACTACAATAAGTACATAGTATGTACATGAGGAACAGGACTAGGACTGTAAAATAAAGTGCTATTGAATGTATCTCGGACATTCTCGGAAAAAAAATAAAAAAATGCATTTGCTGAATTAAGCATGCAGTTTTAGCTCTTTGAACTATTTATATGGAAGTCGTGGCCTAATGGTTAGAGAGTCTGGCTCGTAACCCAAAAGGTTGCGGGTTCGAATCTCATGTCCGGCAGAAATTGTAGGTGGGGGGAGTGAATGTACAGCACTCTCTTCCACCTTCAATACCACGACTGAGGTGACCTTGAGCAAGGCACCGAACCCTCAACTGCTCCCCAGGTGCCGCAGCATAAATGGCTGCCCACTGCTCCGGGTGAGTGTTCACAGTGTGTGTGTGTTCACTGCTGTGTGTGTGCACTTTGGATGGGTTAAATGCAGAGCACAAATTCCGAGTATGAGTCACCATACTTGGCCATATGTCACTTTCACTTCACTTTTATCATAAGTTGTATTTCATGGGACTATCCGAGTGCTCCACATTACAACTATAGTGCTGTACCAGGTGAGCTACTGAGCAAGTTTACTACATCAGAAAAGCCATACATATAGATCTGGTTATGTGATACAATCATCAAAATGTATTCGTTTACACATCATGCACTGTTAAAAGTGTTTTGAAGTCATAGCATAGTGTTGTGCGAAGAACCACACAGAAATAAATATTTATTAATCGATAATCTGTTCCTGCAATCATAATTTGCCTGGAAAAATAAAAAAGAGTGTTGGTGTTTTACTGCCACCAGTGTTCATTTCAGCCAAAAACTGCAGACAACTATACTCATAGGTAGGTACTGTAGGTAGAGGCACATTTTTCTAGTGAGGCTAGTTTGAGATTTTTTTCCTCTTTTTTCACCATAAGTGTCACATCCTCCAATAAATTATAAAACTTGAGATATCATTCATGTCTGTTGCACAAAATATGTTTTAAAATTTACGCAGCAAGTTATGTGCAGAAAATGTGGCCTTTGCAAGCCGCACTAAATGTAGAACAAACAAACCAGATAGATAGATAGATAGATAGATAGATAGAGGAACATATGTTATATAGTTTCTTTTGCGATCTGATTAGATATTCATCCCCTCACGCCTCTCATTCTCTATAATGATCTGTAACAAAATGCAATCAGATGGCTTTCTAATCCCTGTTTTGTGAAAGGCCTGCGCGGGTTACGAGGTCAAGGTTCAGCTACGAGGGGTTGAACTCCACTAATTGTTTCCCTAGAATGATGTATACATCTCTTTCAAACTGCTTTCATTGAGTCACGTTTTGAATTCGGCGCTTTGACTAACTTTACAAAGACTAAATTACAGACACCGTGAATGAAGCGGCAGATACTTAAAATGTAAAAAAAGGCCTCCAGACAGGGATGTCACATCACAGATTTAACAGAAGGGGAACTCCACACCCTTGGGCCAAAGTCTTTCTAGAGCCAAATAAACGACAGACAGCACATCTGGCTGTCAATGTGCGTTCCTTTCAGCTTAATGTGGGTTTGCTTTTACTGGGTGGTGGAACAAATGTAGAAGCATTTGCAATTTTAACACTGGTTGCGGTGCTGTTGCATGCTGCTGTATAACCTGCATGCACAAGACTCCTTGAAGGAAGACCGATTTTTTTGACCTTGAGTCCATTGGTATGACACGCTGGAAAGGCGGCCAGATTTAATCGAGCTTTTAACCCCGTGCCCTGTGCATTAAGTGTAGTTGAGCTAGAGAATGGACGTGTTTTTTAAATGTTTTCACACCCTTTATTAAACCTTGAAGTTGCGGGATGCACCAAGCCGTGCCAGCAGTGACACTAGGCGCTAGAAAGTGAGAAATGAGATAAAGGCACAGTCAAAAAGGTGACACTGGGGCTCGGTGGGACTGTTAGTCATCTGCTTGGGTGAGGATGGTGGGGGGCGATAGACAGAGGAGGCGTTCTGCCTTTTCCTTCTCCATTACTTTAATTGTTTCCAAACCATTTGGCCTTGAACGTGCGCTAGTCTATACTCAGCACACATGCTTCAACCACACTTAGCATTCCTTGGTGCGCAAGCCCTTAATCTTTCCTCCACTTTCCCTGTCACTTGAACGTAAGAAGGGTGATATATGGAGTTGAGAGTCACTCTGAAATTTCGGGTAACTTTGAAGGCTTCATCCGCAGGCAGTTTGTCTGCAGGTCTGAGTGATTGCGTTTTGTCTTTTGTGTTCGCCATTTACTCACAACTTATTGCTTCCAATTTAATATCGGAATATTGCATTTGGAATGGCACTTCATATATATAAAAAAGTCTGGATATGTTTCTGTAGGGAGCCCAGCACAAGACATGCAGAAAAAAGAATAGATATTGTGCCAATAAATTAAGAATTCATTCCCACAACTTCTTAATTCATGGCAACATTTTATTAATCCGTTCCCTCTTTAAATGTATTTAAATTGTGGCCACATTTGACTAATTTGTTCCATCGTTGTAGGTCAGCTGTGACCACTTTGCACTAATTTGTTCCATGATCCTAACGTGGCCATGATTTAGCTAAATAAAAACTAATAATAAGTGCAATGAGGGAATGAAGTTCTACAATGTGGCCACAGTATTATTCCACAGAAGAAAGAAGTCATACAGGTTTAGAACTTTCAAGAGAGTAATGATACATTTATAGATTAGCGATATCGTCTTATAATGAAAATACTATACGGACATGTTTTCGTTGGCCATTGTTAGGTCAGGTCTACTATAGACATCTTGTGGAGTCTAAGTGAGCACCTCGATTTAGTCTAATACAGGTCGAGCGTCCTCATGTCGTTTAAGGAATTCAAACTTGTGTGCAGTAGTGTATTCAAACAGAGCTTTTGTGACAGGTCCGAAATGATCTATGGCTCTTCTTTGGAGTAAAAACATACTTGAGGCCTTTTCCTCCCTTTTCTTTTCTCACCCTGCATGACAGATGTGTCTCCCTTCCCCCACTGCCTCCCCTCCAGCACCCCCATTTTTCCTCACTGGCCCTTTATTTCATCCTACACGCATTGGTGGGGAGGAAATGTGCCTGCCACATGATGATATCTTGATTTTTCCCAAAAAGTTTCCCATTTCCTGTGAGTTCTGACTCACAGACATTAACAAAAAGGCACACAATCAACCACGTCTCCAAAAGTTATTCAATATGGCATAAGGCATTGTGGTCTCTGAGTAATTGTTCCTGATTTTTAACCAGCTGTAAATGTTTGGGGCAACTAGAAAAGGTCTTTTGTCATTTCTAGTCCAGATGTGTGCTTTCTTCCGGGTATGCGAGTTCAGCTGTGCTCTCTCTGATTTAATGATGCATTGTGTGTTGCGGATGATGTATTTCACTCATTGTAAGTAGTTTTTAGGTAAAGAGTGTGGAACAAAAACTCTCAAGATACTTTGGTGCGAGAGCAGATGGCAGAATAGTGGGCTGCTAGTTTTAATTTCCTCACAGGTTCTTCAGAATAAAGTCAAGAAACGTTGCTACAAATTTGAGCTTGATTGATATGGGTTATTAAAGGCATAGTTACCCAAAAATGAAAATTGTCATCATTTATTCACTCTCATGTTGTCTTTTATTCATCTTCTAAAGGCATATTTGATTTGTGCTCTATGTATGTGCGTTGATCAGTGTTTAATATGTGAATAAAAGCTTAAATAAAATCTGTTCATCATTTAAAGCGATCTTCAGTGCCTCTTCAGAAGATTTGACCACTTGATTCATATTTTTTCTTTTACAACCTCTTTGAAGCGCCAACGTTTTGGATGAGGGACAGAAATCTGTCAGGTTTTGTTAAAAAATACCTTAATTTGTTTCTCGAAAATGAATGAAACTTACAGGTTTTGAATGACATAAATGACTGAATTTTCATTTTTAGGTGAACTAACCCCTTAAATGCCAATAAAACAATTCAGAGATGGTGAATTATATATGTTTTGTTACACAATATTTACTCCTATTTTACCCAGATATTTAAAATCAGAACACATCACAAATGACACAAAGAAGAACCTAACACACCAAGCTTTATCAGCTGTTCCTGTCAAATTGGAGTAAGGTTCAAGGTTCTTTATTATTATATGACTAATATGAGCTGCTTAATCATCTTGGTTGACATTTTGGCTGGACGGTAATATAACCCATATCAGACAAACAGAGACCTTCTGACCAACTTCAAGACATTGTTAGCATATTCATAATCCTGAGTGCAAGAAACTGACGTTCGTGTTTCAATGATTGAGGAGATGAGAAAAATACATTTTGCATTTGCAAAAAAACATCAGAAATGAGTACATTCCAGGATGCAGGATTTTGTAAAATGACAGAAGTGTTTCTTTTGGCTGAATGTGACAGGCAGCTGGCTTGACTTGTAGATTTACCACCCCATTGTTCTGTACCTCCATAACAAAAACACACTGTTTCCTGTTCTGCTCTACCCATGCTTAGTATTCAGGGTGGAATATTGTTTGTAACGTTAGAGGGGAGAGGAAGGGTCACAGATAATGTGCTGTGGAAGGTTAGAGGTCCTTATCTGAGTCTGTAAGAAAAAGCGCAAACGCTGTGTGAGAACATGTGTGTGTAGCCGGGATTGTGTGAGACGGTTAAGTGTGTCTGAGGTCATGAGGTGTGAGTGCTTCTTTTGAAATGCATCACACTACACTCCTCACCGTGGGAGAGGGATGAGTGTCCTGTGATCCAATGCGTCATTTGGAAATGAAACCAAATGTTATGTGCTTCCTATGTAGTCACCAGGGACATGAAGAACCTAACGAGTGGACAGTCTTGTTTCTGATTTGTTTTTGATTATTGGTCCGAAGCTATTTGAAAGTTGCTATAGGTATTGATGCGTATGAGGCTAAATCTCACTGAATGTCAGAAATGAAACAATTACATACCACCCAAAAACTCAAATGGAATTTTTTTTTTGCATAAAATGTGAATAATTATTATTTTTTTAAATGTAATAAAATATAAATAAATGTAATAAAAAGGGTTGTCGCAATAACAATTTGGTTCTAAAAAAACAGATCTTGATTTTGTCAACAAAATATGACTCATTTTCTCTATCTCTCTCTCTCTCTATCTACCTACCTACCTATCTATCTATCTATCTATGATTTTTTTAACAGTAGTGCTTTCAGATATTGAGTCAAGATTTGTGTTCTGACTTTGAGGCCACTTATTTTATTTGAACAATAGAAAACAATTGTGAACTTTTCATTCATTCATTCAAACAAAACTAAAAAAGAATAAGACCGCAGCACAAGTGACTATGGTGAATCATTTCATTCAACCTTGTCAGCCATCTGGATTGTGAAATTCCCTCAACACACTATTGGCTAGAATCAACAAACAAGTTTAACAAATGCAAGATTTCAAAAAAATGTCCATTATATCCAACAAGTCGCTTCACGTCTGCTGAAGTAAACTCCTGAAGTATCTGAACAAAATCAACCGAACATTCAATGATGAAACGTAATGCATGAGCAATGTCCAGATTCACACAAAAAAACATCATTTAAATGCTTGGCTATTGTATTTACATTACCAAGTCAACAAAGGAACTTTCTGTATGTTGATCTTTAGTTTTGTTTGTTTGCTGTTTGAATAAATGTTTGAAAAGTTATAAGCAAATGGGGATAAAAGAACCACATGCGTTTTGGACCACACTGGCTTGCACGTCAACAGCATAAGGGCTACAAATGTCTGAACTGACATGTAATATGCATCCATCAGGCCAGCTTTGGGATGAAAACAGTTAATATCAGCTTAAATTGCATCGGATGGACTCAAATACATTGACGAATTGCAAAGTACAGGAATGAAGGCCTCTTCTCGTGCACAAATTAAGATCTGGGAGTTTAGAAACATCAAAATAAGCAAACACCAATAAATAAAAATAACGGTCTTGTATTTTTGTAACAAAATCAGTTGGTAATCTCATGTTTATTCAGCATGACTTTGCAGAATTCACTGCATGTTCATCTGTAAGATTGTTCTAGGCTTTGAAAGTCATCCAGTTTTCCATGTTAAGGTATAAACAGAAGAGCAAATTCCCATGTGCACCATGTGCAATTCCCATGTGCATCTAATCCAGAATCAGGTCTCAAAACCAAGTTCTTCTGAATTAAACAACACTTCAGCCCTTCTGGCATCCAGCTAATAGAGCTAAACCATCTGCAACAAGCATTTGGAGAGGCATCAAAACGCTGATGTCCATCATTTGAAACAGAGCCGGTCAGCTTTTCCGTGTCTGTGGCTTGTTGTCCATTCTCTTGTCAAACTTTGTAGTAAATGTTTGCAGGATTTTGTGGTGGCATTTCTTGGACGATATAGACAGGGTGGCCGTAGTCACCGCTGACCTTCTCGTAGTGCGGGCAGTACATGCTTCCTGAGGTCCGCAGCGGGAAGATGATGTCACTCGCCTCAGAGCCGTTATTGTTGCTGCCGCCACTGGCAGCACTTCCGCGTTTGGGCAGCGTGTTTAATGGCAGCTGGGCGGAGCACTGGGCGGAGTGTTTCTGATGACGCCGATGCAGCAGTGCAACCAGAGCGATGATGATGATGATGAAGATGACAGCACCAGATGCGACGCCAGCAAACAGGGCTACTTCAGATCCAGCGGATCCTACAGACTCTCCACTCTTGTCTCCGGACTCACCATTCTGCATGGGGTCTGGGGAACGAGAAAGAACGGGGAGTTTATGATCAGATTTAGTTTATTATTTGTTGGATTAAAACACAATGATTGTGATCCAGCTTTATACATGTAAATCATTTAAAATCATGAGAACAAATTAGGATATGCATGCCCATGTTAAACTGACAACATTTGATTGTTTTTATTTATTTATTTAGTACATAAATCTGCACCTGTGATACATATCCAAAAAAATTCTAATTATTTTACATTATTCTTTACACACACACACACACCTGTCATCCATTCTAACACAAAAAGGATTCAAACTTTCCAAGGTTTTCAAACAATATTTAACAAAACTACAGTAGTCAACATTTGAAGTGGATCAAAACAGTTGTCCTATGACAAGAACACATTTGATTTTAGGTTTTAGGACAACTTTGATGAAAGGTTTTGATCCACTTCAAATGTTGACTAGTATATAATAAATTCAAATCTGTGGTGAAAAATTAGCAACATTTTGACATCTGAGATATATCAAGCATATTTAATTGATTAATTAATTATTATACTATTTCATATTATAATATAACATATTATATATTGTATTTTATTTCATATTTAATCTTTTATTATTCCTTTATTTATTTACATTTTCGTTTTGGGGTGATATTGGATTTTTATGATGCATGACTTTTTATATTTATTTATATTTTATTATTTTAATAATTTATTACTTATTGCATTTTATGCTCTAACATATTGTATATTATAATCTAAAATATATTGTTTACAATATTAAATATGTTTAATAATAATTAAGTTTAATAATAATTTTTATAATTTATGACATTTAGTGAGATTTACCCTTGTATACATCAATACTTACCAACTCTGTTGACAGCATCGTTTTCTTTGCTGACGGTGTTTTGGTCCTTACTCTCAGGGTATTTTGGAGGATATCTTGTTGGAGAGTTTTTTGCTGAGAATGAATCTGTAGGACCTAAAAAAAAATAGAGAATTAAATATTAACAGACAGCTACTAAAATTACTAGTGGAGCAAAGCAGTACAAAATGTTCAGCGAACTGAAAAACTGATCATAATATCGGACCACCCTTACATCTTTTTGGCTTCTAGGCATTATGCCCCAGGTTTTGAGAGAGAATTTAATGAATTGGCGTAAAGCTGCAAGTATCTCCCCACAAGCCCAAAGAAGGGACAGCTGGCATCGCCACAGGAAACAAGCTCACATGATATTTCAATTACACGCTGAGGCACACTAGCAGGGACACGAGACCAGTGACATGAAAGACTGTGATGGAAGCAGTGATCTTCATCGATGCAGGTGTAGGTATGGGTGGTACTCACTCTGTCCAACTCGCAGGACCAGCTTCATAGATTTGATCTTACAAACACCGCCGTCTTGGTTGTCCAAACCTTCAAAAGTGCTGTTTGATGTGGCTGAAAGAGGGAAGAAAAAATGAATTAACCGTTTTCATAATTTTGTTCCAAAAAAAGAATACAATAACATCACACAAAACGTGTAAAGAACATGTCTGGATCACATTTTTCCTAATGAAAGCAATGTGACATTATGTATGGAAGCCCATATCTGCCACTGAATAAAAATATAAAAAAGGTAATTGCGAGTTTTAATCTCACAATTCTGACGTTTTTTCCTCACAATTGTGAGTTTACATCTTTTTACTCAGAATTGCATGATATAAACTTACAATTCCGAGTTATAAAGTCATAATAGTTGGATTTAAACTCACAATTGCGAGAAAAAAAGTCAGAATTGCGAGATAAAAACTCAATTCTGAAGTTTTTCTCACAAATGCGAGTTTGTATCTCGCAGTTTTGACTTTTTTATGCAAATCGGACTTTTTTTCTCAGAATTGTGAGATATAAACTCGCAAGTACGAGAAAACAGTCAAAATTGTGAGATAAAGTCGCAATTTACTTTTTTTTCTTTTTATTCAATTTTCTTTTTATTCAGTAGCAGAAACGGGCTTCAATACGTTATTTATATGATAATTAAGCAAAACAATTCTATCTATCAATTCAATCAATTTTCTATCAATTCTCACTATAATAATCATGCAAAATTTCATTTTTATTTCTAGAATCCAACAAAAAGTATATTCATAGTATATAGTGTTCCTGTGGCTCAGTGGTAGAGCATTGCATTAGTAGCGCAAAAGGTTGTGGGTTCAATTCCCAGGGAACACACATACTTGATAAAAAAAAATGTATACCCTGAATGCACTGTAAGTCGCTTTTGATAAAAGCGTCTGCTAAATGCGTAAATGTAAATTCAGTATTTAACTGTAGTAATTACATATTATAAATAATTAAAATCTGGTAATTATAAAGGTCTTAACACATCATTTGCTGCATTGCTGCTGTTATAAAGTAAAAAGTGCAGTAATAAAATGTTTTTAATCATTTTTATTTTGCATCAGCATTATGCTGATTATTATAAAATAATGTGACTCTAATAAGAATCAACTTTGAGAATAATGAGAGCTACATCTTAATAGTGAAACATCCACAATCAAAGAATATAAAAAAAGAAAAATAGGAACGTTTCAATTCAGCTTTCTAAAGCAATATAAATTCCGGGATTCTTTTTTTGTGAGATTCATCCATCCAACATTTAGTAGTCCACATTTCTGATGTTGAATATTTAAAGCCTATCATCCATCTTAAAAACTTCAACATGCCACCGAATTATTCTTTCCTCCCGAGACCCATTTCTCTTCCCGTCCTGTGTATGTATTTGGCCATATAAGGTTTAGCAGCACTAAGTGAGCTAGTTTATGGCCGGGTCAGCTTTCCGCATGCGTCCTCACAGGTGCTTTAAAACCTTTCAAGTGGTCCTTGCGGACATTTGAGTCATGTGTTCATCAGTCACTATGCATGCGTACGCAGAAGGTGAAGGTTCAGCTTGCTCGTACAAAGAGAAAATCTTAGTTTTGCCAAAGCTTCTTAAAAGCTTCTGTTTGTTTGCCAGTAAATCCTTACGAGGGGTGCAAACGCACTCACGTGCACGCTAATTTAGAAACCCCTCATACTGTGAGTAATAACCGCAGCGTAATCACACAGGTTTGAACTTTACAGAAACTAAGCATATTACCAAAGCCTTTTCACATCACTATCACAGAATATCAAGGATTTGCTTTGGCCGTCAATCCACGGCTAGTGGAGTGGCTTGGTCGAACGATTTAAATGCCATTGTGCCTGCGCACCCATGCTGTGTCCTCTGATAGCGGAGCTAAAGAATTCCATTGGGCCGTAATCTCTCTTTCACTGCGAGGATTAAGCCCAATCCCACATGAACAAATGGACTTCCCCTCCAAACTGCTTAGGGCACAGAAAGAACCGAGTGACCAGAGAGTGAAAGGGCAAGAGAATGGGGGGTGGGCAGAGAAAGCCAACCAAAGAGCTAAGGAGAGAAAAACAGAGGGAGAGAAGAGAGCGCTTTTACCCAACATGTCCCAGTTCCCTACAACCGTTCCCACATTCATCTGCAGCGGCCGCTCTAGATGTGACCCGACTCTTCGGCTTGAATGAAGCCCGCTCATTTCCTAACCACAACAAGCACATTCAGCGCCTCGGGCCAGCACAGCTCAGGCAGTCACGAAGCCAGAGACCGAGCAACAAAGTGGAGGTGGAAAACCGAAGTTGCATGTATTCAATAAAGCAAGTGTATCCAAGCAGATGTTATGGTTTCTGCAGGTTATTTTTAGATTTTTGCAGACAATAAGAGACCTAACTATCCTAGCCATCATATTTTAACCACATAGAAACATATCCTGTCTGTATGTCTAGAAGAAATGCTAATTATTTGTTGGAAGTTGCAGTTGCAGCAGGACATGATGATGTCTTGTACTGATTGCGCAGGTATTTAATGGTTGCTCCTACTTTTGTCATTTTAATTGGCTGATATACACACACACTCAACGTGTTTATCTGACACACACACTACCACACACACACACTGACCACACACACTCAACGTGTTTATCTGACACAAACATATAAATGCAATTAAACCTCTTATTTTTAATATACTCTTTCTACTTTCCTCTAAAATATGTCAGAAATAAACATCATTACTTTTAATTATTATAACTTTTGTTACTAGTTCTCTTAACTTACTCTATCAAAAATCATTTCATTAAAATAAATATTCATTGTTATAAAACCTCAATGGTTTTATTTATTTAAACCTCAAAAACTACTATTCGAAGGTTTAGGGTTGGTATGATTTTTAAAAGATGTCTCTTATGCTCACCGAAGCTGCATTTATTTAATCAAAAATACAGTAAAAACGGTAATATTTTGAAAAATTGTTACAATTTAAAATAACCATTTTTATTTTTAGTATATTTTAAAATGTAATTTATTCCTGTGATGCAAATCTGAATTTTTAGCATCATTGTTCTAGTCGTCAGTTTCATATGATCCTTCAGAAATCATTCTAATATGCTGACTTATTATCAGTGTTGAAAACTTGCTAAGGTTGTATAAACTGTGATATTTTTTTTAGGATTCTAAAAAAATAGCAGTTAGAATAGAATAGAAAGTTCATAGGAACAGCATTACTTGAAATAGAAATCTTGTGTAACATTATAAATGTCTTTTAATCAACGTCTAATGTTTTCAATCAATTAAATGCAGCCTTGCTGAGTAAAAGTATTAATAAAAAAAAAAAAATCATACAGAACCCAAACTTTTGAACGGTATTGTACGTCAAGTCTTTCCAACATGCCTAAAAAAAGTTCTCTTCCTCTCATTTTGTCAACTCTCACACACATCACAGTTACATGCACACGTTCTGACATTTGCATGCACGACACACACACACACACACACACACACACACACACACAGGTAAGTCTCTTTAGAATCATTTAGGTCAGATATCCATGTCCCTCGGGCTACAGGCCAAGCTGCCTTGAAAACTCACATCAAACCAATCCGTCTCATACTGGCAAAGGATTGAGGGATTTGGAGCGTGTAAATCTTAAAATCACATAAACGGCCATTAAGGAATGTGCCAACTGAATAGGGGCTGAGATCAACACACGCTAAACTGAACGATAACCCCTTTTTCGAAGTGGTCGAATGATACTAATGGCATCCATGTAAAGGGCCATCAACAAGTCTTCCTTCCCAGAGAACACTGAACACTTGTGACGTTTCCATCCCCGGAGGGGAAGAGGACAAAAATAGGCTTGGGAAAAACTACATTTATAAAAACATAAAAAAAATTATGCAAGCTAAACATTATAATGATTAATGATATCTTTATGTCTATAACAAATACATCTTGTGTGGTAAACACCCTTGCTAATGGATTTAACACATTTCCATTAACTATAAACCTGACTTGTTCACTATTTTTGGAGGGCTACTCTAGTCAGTCGCCTTCCCAGACAAAAACACGGAAAAGATATCTTGGGAGACAATGCCGGAGGCTGAATTCCCACGGGTGGGATCAGTTCTGAATTTGGCTCCTTCTACACAGTGTTACAGCTGCCAACGGAGGTGAAAAACTATCATGAGTCAGCACCTGAAGTAAATTCATGAGTGAGCATGGCAGTAAACTTACAGATGATGTGATAGTCCTTTCCTTTGTAGAACTCCAGGCCCCACAGGTTGGGGCTGAACTCTTGAAACTTGAAGGTGAACTTCACGTCCTGGTCCGGCTTGTCACAGTTGAGCAGTAACATGTCGCCCTTAGTGACTCGACAGGTCTCAAGTTGTTCTTTGGGAACAAGATAGACCCGGAAGTATTCAATGTTTGTCTGCTCAGTGGAGCCTGGCTTGATTCTTGGACACACAATGTCCATTTTGTCTCCGATCTGAGGGTATAGTACTACACCCCTTCCTGGGACAAACCTGTAGGGAACACGGTGATGTTAAACATCTTATAGAGCTACAGAAATGGGAACAACATACTGATTATCGAATACATTTACTGGGTATCTAATAAATTTATCCTCACAGCAAAACTATTAAATATTTGAAGCTCGTTGTTTCTTCAGGTAATTGAATTAACCAATTGGTCATTGGCTTCATTAATGTCTTTTAAGAGTCAATTCTAGATCCAATCCTGTATCCTGATTAAAACAAAAGATGATATTTTGAATGTTGCAACAGTTTTTGGCATTTTTCAAAACACGTTCGACCCATGGTTGCCACCCTCCATTTATTCTAAAACAAGCAACTCAATGCAATGGATTGAGACAAGCAATTTCCTTTGGCTAATTTTCAGAGTTCTGTCTTGAAGCAGATTGCAAATGCATCTAAAGCATTTGGGACCTTGGCTTACTTGCACATTTTTTGACTAATGTATGCAACTGTGCAGTCTTATGTTTTTCCCCGTTACATATTTCTCTACTCTGTAATGCATTTGCACAATTAACAATCGCTCACTCATGACCGCTTGCTGGCAGTCCTTTCCTGCCCTTGATGTTTATTACAACCTCACTATATCACCTATTACAATGTTCACTTGTTGTAAAAGCGTTCTGATATTGACCTTTCAATTATTTGCAGATTCTCAGATTAATCTGATTTCTCATTAAACACACAAATTCCATTGTAAACAGGCCACTGTGTGCACTGGATTTGTCCTTTCTTTTCTAAATCTGCCATGACAAAGTTAGACATGGTCTTATTCTCTCCCATGCTTCCCTAAACACCATAAGGCAGAATAAAAGAGTCACGTTCTAAGACTAGCTTCCATCCTCATAAAGTCATTAAGAGCTGGAAAGAAAGGGACCCTCGAGCTTCTGCCGGGGGTCCTGAGAAGACAGGAAGCTTTAGTGCCCCTCCTCCGCCCCCTGCAGTACTGACTTCTGTGTGGCTCAAACCGGGATGGGGGTTGAACTGTGCCTTCATCCCGGCGCACCTTTTGTCTCCAAAGCTCTGGGACAAAGATAACCCACTGAGCTACTGGAACTCATGAAAACCGATTACAACCTGCGGCAAAGCTCCGCTACACCACAGCTTAGCATCTTAAAGGAACGTTATCCTGCATCTAAACAAAACTGATCTATTTGAATACAGGTTCACCGCTGTGAAGAAACAGCCACCAAATTGACTGCTTTCACTTCAGTGGCCAGATTGTGGAATAAAAAAAACTAAATGGGAAATGTAAGTGCATTTTTGGTGAAATTGCTTCATGAATATTAATGGTAATGACATTTGTAAGGTACGTTGATCAAATAGCAAGACCACACTATGGCAGGAAGAGAGTGTGTACTACTTTGGCAGCTGAGAAAACAGGCTGGGTGTTTCGATCTAAAAAGTAGCACTTACCCTAGTTTAGCAACTATTTGTCCCGACGCAGAAAGGTGTGGTGAGGAACAGATGTATAGACCTCGGAGACACACTTCACAGTGGAAAAAAGGAGCTCAGGCAACAGATCTCTCTATGGCAATCAGCGAGAGGCTGTAATCCACTCTTCAATTTAACATTTCTCAGCTTATAATCAGTCCTAAATTTAGGCTGTGGCTCAGCACTCTTACACGATATTAACCATGATGTAAGGTCTCCACAAGTTTGATTGCTCTAAGTGCAGATTCATTCTGCAGCTTTTCCTCAGCAAATACAAGGGTACATGGATTTTGCAAGACATGTCAACCTCACCATATAATTTCTACAAAACATTGCATTTACCTGCAAATTTTGACCGGGCACACACGGGGTAATTGCTTAAATTATGTGAATTAACATTTACAAATAGTGGGAATGGTTATGAGGTGGAAGTTCGTTTTGGAAAAAGTGTATACAGTGGTCGCCATTCAGCTTCATTCTGTAAATGAAAGTACTTGCATCTCAATGTTGCTGCCAATAAAGCATCATTGTAACTAATACCCTGCAGTCTGGAAAGGTGGGTGGTCCTCCAACAAAGTGCCATGGATTACGAATATGTTCAGTGAGCAGTCTTGTGTTTAAATGACTATGACAGGGTAATAAAATCAATAGAGAAATCAGCTAATTAAAACTGTATAAGAAAGTGTAATTACAGATATACTTAAAAAATGAATGGTTCTTCAGTGGCTGTTTGCTACACCTTCAGATCACTCAAGTACCATGTTTGTTTCTTGAGGTGTCTGTGTGGTACTTTGAAGATTAGAAAAATCCTGTTACATTATAGGGTCATTCCTACCAATCAGCATAACGGTTTCCTTAAAGTCCTAGTACATATTTTTGCCTTTGAATTATATTTGAATCTGTGGTTCAGATATCAACTTATGACTGTAACTACATCTTAAGTACAATACTTATTTCTCGATTATATTATAGTTATACTAACACTTGTTTATTAAACAATAGTGCTTATTACAACTTGTACTAGTAACATTTTAATTTTACTAGTATGAACGATAATTAAGCCATTCCAACTAGTCATTACATAGGACAAGAAAAAACACAACTGGAAACTAGTGGACTAACTGGAATAGACTCTAGTGTCAGAGAAGGGTATTAGTAAAGTACAACTGGAACAACAACTAATACAGGTACACTGAACCACAGATCAGTGTGAAATTCAATGGCAAAACATTTGCAATTTGTTACCAGTTACAATGGAACAGTTACGTGTCACAATAGGGACAGTAATGACTATTAAAGTACGCTATTGAATGAAGAATTACAAGTGACTGATTTATAGATCAGCAACTTTTGGAATAAATATGCACTGTATAGAGATAGTCACAAACTAGTCACAGTTAGGCTACTTACTAATAGCCACTAGTAAAAACAAAACAAAAAAACGATAGAATAAATGTTAAAGCTACTTACTTGGTGTTCGAAGTATTCCAATATATTGATTCTAAAACTGTTGATCGAGTCAGTTTTACTCGACAAGCAACCATGAAAAGACCTAATATATAACTCCACATAGTTGTATCCATTGCGATGCAACAGTTCAGCAGTCCAAGTGTGATTCTAACAGAGATCCACCGGCTCTAATACGAGAAGAACCCGATGTTGCTGGTCGTTCTCATCTGCTAAAAACGCGTTTGATTTCGAAACGAAAAAAAAAATATCTAAAATAACAGCTCAATCTCAACTGGCACGCTAAAGGACAAATTTGACAAATTTAACAAAACGGTGTGTGATAATCCATCAGGTTGTTTAGACATTAAAATGTTTTAATACGCATCCTTTGGGAAACAGTGGCTATGAACATTCTTACGAACGCAGAGAAAACGGTTAAATAGTGCAGGTTCCGTGGAATGGCAGCATAGCTGTGAAACTCGGATGTTGCCGAGGTCTAATCTAAAGGCAGTATCAGTGCTTCTCCTGTTCTTCGTCTTTGCATTCAACTCTGCCAGTCTTGGAGTGCCCTCGAGACGTGCTCAGAGACTTCTTAGGACAACCCAGTGTTGCCGTTAGACCCGCCCACATTACTCGGATTGGATGACGCTGAATGAGTGACATCTAGACGAATTGAAGGAGACTTAAACAGGAGTCTGGAAACGGTACTGCTTTATTAAACATTAGGCTCCACCTGAGTTTACCTGAGGCGCAAAGCGGCGTCTAACATTCCAATACAGTGGTTTTAAACCGGGAGGCTGCAGCCCACTAGAGGGCCTCAGCGAACTCCATTTAAAACAAGTTACATTAAAATAAATCAGCAATTCGTCCCGTCAACAGATAGAATCAAATCACTTTTTTTATTGTCACATCATCACAGCACATGTGCCTTGATGAGTGAAATTCTTGAATATAAGAGGTTAGCATGAAACCTATATAAAATATAAGAGGTTATGAGTAAATTAAGATTTATAATCACTCCTTAGATATATTATACATTTTTTCTTTACAAAAGCCAATTTAGCGGAGTGTCAAGATAAAAAAAGATTCACTCAAAGACTGAAAATGACTGGTATACTTACGATATTTTCATTTCTGGATACATTTTGTACATAATATCTGTATGTATTTATAGGCTAGACATGGCGTCGTGTTTGAAATCAAATAACTAATCTTTTATTTTAATCTAAACCAGTATGGATGCTTGTAAAGGCATTTCCCACGATATCAATCCTCTTACAAATCTGTATTACTCACGGGTGTGGCTTATTTCGTCACCCATTTAATGTTTTGAAGAAAATTATAGCTTCCCTTACATAATACATAGATAAACATTTCGAAAATAAATTGAAACATTTGTTCGATGGCCCGGGCAACATTTGTTTATTGTCCTTGGCGTGTTTGGACAATAATCAATAGAAAAAACTAACAGGTAAGAGATAATTGAATGTCGATCGGTGTTAAGGTGTGCTGTGTTTGCACTCCTATCGTCTGGTCTGCCTCGGGTCGTGAATCATGTGTATTGGCGCCGAGCTTACAGAGGTGTCAAACAAACTATTAATTAGGCTGCGGGTTTAAAGCATTAGTGATGATGACACCATGACCTCAAAACTTAACCCACTCTGAATTGTTTGTCCCACGCTTTCCAGATTCTTACAACTAGCTTTTGTGACACAAAACATCTCGAGTGCATATTACTCCTATTTGATTTTAAATAGTTGACTTTTTTTTGCATAATTGTGCTTAATCTAATCCTAAAAACTACACCAGTTAATACAAATATGCAAGCAAACGTCAGAAACAAGACACATTCATGGATTTATTGGAGATTATTGACATGTTCTTGATAGGTGGGTCAAATATTCAACCACAAACACAAATTCTGGCCAATCAGCAACCTTTCACTCGATCACCTCTAAAATCATCTCATCTCATCACTAACATATACGCAGCTCACTGACATGCAACGACCAGGTACCCTTTATTACAGCATCACTTTACCTCTTGAATATTCAATTGTTAACGTGTAAGTAAAAATGATAAAAGGAGGTTTTTCTCATTTTATGATGGTTCTTGGTTGGACTGGTTACCATTTAACCCATAGTGGTCTGTGCTATTCAAAATAGAGGGATGGAATTCCAGTTGAAGCAATTTCCCTGTCAATCTTTCCTTCTAATTATTTTACACTATGAATAAACTATTTAAAAAATAAAAATAATTCAATCAAATCAGCCAGGAAAATCTGTTGAGGCCTTGAATTAGTGAAACCATTTGGATAAACGATCAGGTCTGGCCAGTCCTTTTTTACTGTACTCGTACAATGCACCGAATGCATCTGCAGAAATTACATGAAGAACAAGTGGAGGTTATCATTACAAGAGTCAGTAATACAAAACATACAGGTAAAACAGGAAAAAACTGAAGGGTATCTGACAAATCTGATTGTTCCCGTTCTGAGAATTTGAAACACCACATGAGACCTACGAAGAAGACCTTGTGCTGCAGCACAAATGTCTCACACGGAGAGGTGGTCTGAAGAAAGTCTGAACAAATCCTGGCCACATTGTTTTCATCACTCAGAGGCCTTTAAAGAGAAAGAAAGTTTAGGCCTCGACTTCCCTTTCCCCAAAATGATCTTCTGTTCTTCTTTCTGCTGTTTCTGTCGCTCTTGCTCCAACTTCATACGCTCCTCGTGTATTTTCCTCTGCTCTTCAACTATTCGTAGTTGATCCTCTGCCTGTAGGACAGAAAAAGTTAATTAGGAGCTGGATATTAACATGTGAACAGAACTTTGGCTGATCCCTATACGTCCACAGCATCGCCATCTTGGAATGGTCATCTTTTGGGTTATCATACACAGGGCCGCTGCTGGCCAAATGGGTGCCCTAAGCAGGAGTGTATTGTTGTGCCCCCTCCCTCAAATATAAAAAAACTACTATAGGGGTCAAAATAGAACTTTAATAAAATATCAAAGTAAATAAATAAATTGTAATTAAATTGTATTATTTACACATTACAATTGTAGCTCTAGACAATTACCTGTGACAGTTATACAGTTGTCTGATTGATTTTATGGTCAAGCATTCAGAAATCACAAAAGAAAATTAAGCATTACTATGAAAACCATGGTAAATTTTTGTAAGGGTTGTGATGTCCATGTTTTTTTTAGTTGAAGAAATTATAGAGGCTGTGTCATCATCTATAGCAAAATGGTGGCCTATTAAACAAGGACTTGATCGTCCTGTAAGTGTAACAGCAGCAATTACCAGGCCTTTGGCTCCCTTGCAGGCATTTTACTGGTTATAATGGGACTTTTATTGGTTTTAATGGAAACTGTAATGGACCCTGTGGGTCTTTACTGGTAATTGGTCTCCTTCTATTGTTGGCTTGTTAAAAACCAATAAATCCTAATGGAATATGTCCCAAAACACACTACAGAAAACCATTTTTTTAATGGTTTTCATGGTTAAAAGTTGATGGCTTGTAATGTTTGTAATGGTATTTGTGATTTGTGATGGTTTTAGAATTTTCTGTGATGATTCTATTGTTTGTTTGTTTTTTTTCAGCAGGGTTGCCTCATTGTTTTTATATAATGCATTTTAAGTCTTTTTAAAGGATGTTGTTGGCTTAGGTTTGTTTTTATAACCACAAAAAAAATATGATCTTAAAACTTCTTGGCTTGGTTACCATGGCTACAAGTTGTATTATTGGTGTTAAAACCATGGCTAACTTTCGTAAGTAAACATGGAAACTCAAGAGAGAATATTAGATGCGTTGGTGGTGGTGAAATTATTACCGACATTAAAACACGTTATTAACACCCAAAAAAGTTTCACAGGATTATGAATGCAGCCTACCTGAAAGTGGCGCACAGGCTTTGTATTCATCTTTATTTATTTAATAATTTTGTGTTTATTTAATTTATTTCTTGGCTCCGGATCGCTCATGTCCAATTATGATCATTTGCATTCAGCCGCAAACATGAGGAGCGAGCGGTCGTGGATGCGGGAATGGTGCACGTCACGGTTTTTTTTTGAGCAACTGGGATGGTGCCCCCCTGGAAGTTGGTGCCCTATGCAAACTGCGTTACTGATCATACATGCAATACATTGTTTGCAGTCAAACAAAGAAACAAATTACATAAATATAAAGTACAATTTAAGACTATTCATTAGTAGTCGACTGATATATCATTTGATTTGGGATTTTTGTTTTTAATTATCGACATTGGCTGATACATTTTTCTGTTTGGCTGATGTTTCATCACTTTCATGACTGATGTTTCAAAAGTTTCATGACTTTTATTTTGACAGTATGTGAGACTTTTATTTTGACAACACTTAGAATGCCAGTTCCTGAGCACACAAAGTCCCCATTCTCCATCCCATTCACAGACTTACAAGATCACGGAGTTCACTGTTGTTTACAGTGTTTACTCACTTTTATTATATATATATATATATATATATATATATATATATATATATATATATATATATATATATATATATATATATATATATATATATATTTTTTTTTTTTACAATTTCTTTATGAAAAATAATAAAATGGGATTAGAGAACCAAGTTACCATCTAAATAAAAGTTTATTTTACAGATGTATTTTTAATATAAATAAATGGAAAGCATTCCACTGGGCCAATTTCAAAGACTAAGACGGATATGTGATCAAAACATTAATGAAACTAAGAGAAGAAAATATTATTATTATTGTATTTTTTTTCACCATTTAATGGTTTTTTTTAAGTAATTTTCAATGTTTCTTTTGTGATGGCCATAATGTGAATAAAGGCTTTTTAAACTTTTTTGGACCAGAAGAATTGCCTTGGATCCCTTTCTTATAATAGTTGCTTCAAACACAACCATAGAGCACCTTCTGGGATTACCGTACTTCATGAGGTCATTCCAGCAAGTAGCGCTTTAAGATCGTCTTCTACAATCCTATTTTTTTTTTTATATTTATTCATTTTCTAATTATTATATGAATATATAAACATGGAAAACAAACAGACATTTCAGCAGTCATTATGAATATGCTTTTACTATCTATGCTAAATAGTGTGATATTGTATAAGCAAATACATATTGGTCAGCCACTACTATTTATGCATGAATTGCCACAGGATAGTCACAATTTATTGAGAAATGTGTTTATAATCATTAGTCCCACACTTTAATTAAAGCCTTCAAGCCATCGGCCTGTGCTCTGATGATATTGCACAAAAGTATTTTTCCAACAGACTGTTTAATTTCGAATTTTATAGCATCTGCACCATGTGTTTATGACAAACCAAATTTAGTGAAAAATGTTTGGAAGGGACAGACTGCATCTGTCAGATCACTTTCATGTGCTGACAGATGAATCTTGACCTTTATGGCTTGGAGTTGAGAGGATCCCTTATATAAGCTGTTTTGTAACTGGATTCATCAGGACCAGGACCAGAACTAAACTGCAGTCTCTTTTTCTTCTAAAAGACTGCTCTATTGAGAACGAAAACTCCATAATACAAAACATGTCAAGTAGTGCTTATGCAACATTAATGTTCCACATGGCTACAGACAGTGCAAAAGGACATTCATTCTGTATGAGAAGACAGCAAGGCCAATCGAGTGCTTGTTAGAAGGGCAAAGCATTTTAATGGCTCCTCTGCCCATAATTTCCATCACATAACCTACTGTTCAAAAGTTTTAGTCTGAAGGATGTTTTTGAAAGAAGTCTCTTATGTTCACCAATGGGAATGAATTAAAAAAAATCTGTTAGTTTTTTCTCAATTACACAGTACTACCACACCTAATTAACTTTTCTTTTTTTTACATATATAAAATGAAAAATAAAATCCCTCTTTAAGCGACACATACCAGTTTAGCTTGAGCGTCGGCTATCTTGCGATTGTTCTCCACCAGAATCTTCTCCAGTTCTTCCCGCTTTGATTTCTCCTCCTCCTGCAAAGGCAAAGTGCTTCAGTGGAATTGTAGTGACAAAAATCATAGTTATTCCCCAAAATAAGTGGCACAACTTGAACAAACAACACGCATGAGTAGATAATAAAGATACATTCAGCTCACCAGACATGGATAAACCTACAGTAAACTTGTCCTTCGCTCACGAATAAACAGTTCCTAAAGGAGTCAGGGTCAAATTGGGAATGTTCTTTTTTTCTTTGCACAATGTACCACCAACCAGCAAGGGAGGTTCTTTCAAACCACTGACCTGTGTTCTCTGTACTTCTCTACTTACATCTCACTCTCAGAAAAAAGCCACACAGTGAAGTGCCGTCTGAGGAGCAGTCAGCTCAAATGGTGGAACAGAAGCGTGAACAACTTTCATCACTTCTAATCGTAAGCAACTGAGAGATAGTGAAGTTCAGGCGAATCGCAACAAAGACTCATGGAACTCATGGCATGAGTTGTTTTGTTAAGAAAACTGTCAAAGGTGAAATATGAAATTTAAGGATAACAGAATGGTAGCACTATGTCATACACAAAGATACTATCTTAGTTAAAATTTGGAAAAAGATAATCTATTTCATTTTTAATTTTGAGAGGAAATAGGCTAAAGCCTGTTTAACACCACATACTTCCAAGTCTTGCGTTGTGCCTTCACATCGTAACTTTCCAGCACATAAGCAGCAGCTCCAAACTGAGAATAATTTAATTTCTGGGTTACTATATTGAATATTTCATTTGCTTCTATTGTACTGGTAGTTTTGCAGTCCATATTACCAGTACAATAGAATATATGTGGTGTGAAACTGGCCCACTTCCAACAAAACTACAGGAAATCCTACCCACTGAATCAGCATTAATAAGAACTTATATTTTGTTTTGCCTGTTCACATGCAAGTTACCTCCCGAGCTTTCTGAGCGAACAGCTCCGCTTGTCTCTGTTTTTCCAGCTCTTCTAACAACTGCTTCTCCATGATGCGTTTGGCCTCCTCCACCCGCCGCAACACTTCTCTTTCAATCTCATCCTTTCGTTTTTCCAGTTCCTCCTCCACACGTTTGGCAACAAGTTCTTCTACGCGCCGCGCAGTCTCCTCCTCAATCAGACGCTCCTCTATCTCCTGCTGTCGACTAAGGAGGACAAGATTAAAGTCAGCGGTTTCATTTAGTATGATCAAATTAAAACATACTAAATGCCAATTATGAAATGATACAAATGAACAACTTTAAATACAACGCACATGCTATCTGTCATTGTGCACAGAAAATCAAGCAACTACAAAGCGTCACCTTATCAGTAGTAGTTCACTTGTATAGGTTTTTTAAAGACCAACATTGATACTGACATTAATTTAATTATTGAAAATCACTTTCTTTTATTTTTTACTTTAGGCATTATAATTTTCTCTTTTAGTCCTCTCTTATTTACTATAGTACGTGTTTACTGTTTTTATGATGGTGATAATTAAAAGTTATTATATGTTATATTGCTTACTTCCCTAAATGACACAAAACCAAAATATAAATGTAGGCATCATTTATTTATTTGCCAAAGTCAGATGAGATATTGAATTTTTTGCCTCCAAAACAAGATTTAATTTCATAAAGTTCATCAAACATGCAGATGGTTGCTCTGAACACAACAAATATCAGATGACGCGAGTCGTACTGTTTTTATCCACTTTTAA
The DNA here is from genome assembly GCA_023376895.1 of Aspiorhynchus laticeps. Classification (NCBI taxonomy): domain Eukaryota; kingdom Metazoa; phylum Chordata; class Actinopteri; order Cypriniformes; family Cyprinidae; genus Aspiorhynchus; species Aspiorhynchus laticeps. The sequence continues at coordinate 60,814 of JALXFT010004299.1, read as the reverse complement.
CCTTAATATTTGGTATGTCCAACTTTTGCAGCATGTCTCTCTGGCATAGTGTCAATATATTTCCAGAGAACTTCAACACTAAAGTTATCCTATGCTTTCTGCAACTCAAGCCAAAGGCTTTCCTTTGAATGTACAATAGATCTGTCCAGTTTATTTTCCAACTGGTTGATGGGGTTGAGGTCCGGACTTTGAAAGGGCCAGTCCATCATTTTCAATGTTCCATTTAAGATACCTTCCGTCGCTGGTAGTTCCGCCAATAGTTTGATATGGGCATTGTAATCCAACAAAAACCTCTTAAATACGCCAAGTGTTCAAACTAGTTTGGCCACCAATGTATTGTATTGTATTATATATATATATATAATTATGATATTTCAGATATGGTGCAATGGTAATGTGATTTTCCTTGTAGAAGATTGGAGTACAATGTCTATGATGTTTGCACTAAAAAAAGCACCATATGTGACCCTGGACCACAAAAAAGTCGCACAGGTATATTTGTAGCAATAGCCGACAGTACATTGTATTGGTCAACGTTATTGATTTTTCTTTTATGCCAAAAATCATTAGGATATTAAGAAAAGATCATGTTCCATGAAGATATTTTGTAAACTTCGTACCGTGAATATATCAAAACTTACATTTTGATTAGTAATATGCATTGCCAAGCACTTAATTTGGACAAATTTAAAGGCGATTTTCTCAATATTTTGATTTTTTTTGCAACCTCAGATTCCAGATTTTCAAACAGTTGTATCTCGCCCAAATATTGTCCTATTCTATCTTATTTATTCAGCTTTCAGATGATGTATAAATCTCAATTTCAAAACATTTACCCTTATGACTGGTTTTGTGGTGCAGGGTCACATATTGCACTGAAATGCACGTATTTACATGGCATTTCGACATACATCCCATAATACAACGGTGGTATCTTGGTACTCCCACAGTAACTTTAGTAAGGGTCTTCATGTGGCTCACGCTGTTCTGGCGAGGTTTACATCTGTGACACATGTTTGGTTGTCGAAAGTGCAGCAGGTAACGTTACTCACATTCTCCTCTGTCTTTCCATTTCGACTTTCTTCTCTTCTTCCTCTTTCTTCTGCTTTTCATCTACTGCACTCCTCTTACTTAACGCCCTGCCGAAAATATCGATTCTCTCTGGCGGAGTGACGGCTCTTTCTCGTTCCCGGCGAGACGTGGCCGTGTTAGATTTGGACCGAGAGCGAGAACCTCTCTTCCGATTCCTTTTGGACTCTCGGGACTTCGAGCGCTTCTTCTTGTCTTTGTCCCGGGACCGAGAGCGGCTTCGCTTTTTACTGTGCTTGCTGCTTTTGGTGTGCTTGGAGCGGGAAGAGCTGCGGCTCCGCGAACGACCCATTTCAACCGCCGGTCGAGTTCAGGAGCAGTAACCAGGAGACCGAACACCTCTACAGCATCGGGTAGACGACTGCAAGCACCTGAACGTCTTTAAAACTAGCTCCAAAACGCACACTTAAGGAATCAGCCCAGACTGCATGACAATAACCCTGAAGGCGAAACTCTAGCTTCCAAATAAATGGTTTAATAACAACGTGATCATTTAACTGCACGGTACCACTTATCTTGAATGGTTAAAAAAGCAAGATGGAGGACGGACGAGCTCACATCCCAGAATGCAATTTCTTTTTTTCTTTTTCTTATGTTCTGACGATCGTTACTTAGTTAGTGATTACTGCCATCAACTGACGTGGAGCAGAAACGAGACGCCCTTTCATTTTGGTGAATCGTTTGGACAGTTCGTTCACTGAACCGATTCACAACCGAGTCATCACTCCCGGCATCTTAGAATTCATTTCTGTAATAAAGTTGTTGCTCGTCATTATGTTTTAGCACTTATGTTACACAGCTATATTTTGTAAAAAATAATAATATATATATATATATATATATATATATATATATATATATATATATAAATAATAAACAAGCAAACAAATAATTATACATACATGATTATTGTAGATTAGCCTACAACATGTTAAAAAACCACATACCTAAAAAAATAACATTAATATTTGTATTATTAAAAATATATATTTATTATAGCAACCTAGGCATAAAGCAACCATTTAAAATATGGTCAGTAAGAAAAAGATACTTTTATTGACTTCATGAAAAACATGACAGTAACAATATTTATAATGTCAACTGTTTTCAACATTGATAATAATAATAAGAAATGTGTCTTGAGCCCTAAATCAACATATTAGAATGATTTCTGAAGGACCATGTGACACTGAAGACAGTATAATGATACTGAAACATACATTTTTAAAATGTTTTAAGATAGAAAACACTTACTTGTTACTGTATTTTTCAAAAACGTTCTTTCAATATTATTTGAATCTTTTAAAATGTTAAACTCTGACCCCGGAATTTTGAACAGTTTGCAGCATCACAATAAACAGCATGGATTCTTTTCTTACTTACTGTTTTTAGGTGCAGTGAATGTGGATAATAGGTTTATTGATGCTATCAGCCTCATTAGGCCTATCTCATCATATTACATGTTCTAAACAAACTTCACAAATACACCCACTGTAATAACATTATGATAAGAACTGAAATATGCTTTGTTCATATTGATAAGGAGCATATCTGACTGATGGAAGTGAATTGAAGATCTTGATGTAATCTGATACAGGTCTTGTCTGCATTAGACATGTCCATCAATTATGAATAATGAATCTACTCAAGTGCCAAAAACATAAATAACTTAATACACTTTAAGAAAATATTATTAATATTAGTTTTATTTTTATATTATTCATATTATTTTATCATTATTTTTGTATTAATTAGTAATAATATTAGGAAGTATTATGATTATTATTTATTATGATTATTGTTGTTGTTGTTGTTGTTAACTGTGGGTTTAGTTATGTTCACTTGAGTGTTTCATTTGCTTTCCAGCACAGCTACAAAAATTTTAGTAATTAGTGTAAAACCTGAAGGCTGTGACAATAATGACAAATATGACAAGAAATGATGTTCCCCATTCATATAGTTGATATTAGGCTAATTGATTTTGGAAGGTTAGGTGCTAAAACTCATTTTTTAAAGCTCAAATTAAATCTCAAATTAATAATAATAATAATAATTGTTGCCATTTAAAAAATAAGGTAAACGTGTTAAAACTAAGATCATTATTTGCCTTCTTACACGTTTCCTTATACATGCATAAATATAAATCCTGACATAGGTTAAGTTAATGTTTATAAACAGGCTCTTGAACTATCATCATATCTCTTTTATGTAGATCATTCAATGAAAACTTATACTTTTAACATAAGGATTCTCATGAGATATCTTTGCTGACACGAGTTTGGTCTTTGTCAAAACCCTACAACACTACCCTGACACCTGCTGGTCAAATAAAGCTACTGCAAGATGCGAATATAAATTCGGCCAATTTGTTCAGTCCACATAAATTACACCACTTAACTCCTCCCAAACGGGACTGTGTCAGCAGCATAGCATATGCATGAGAAGCAACTGCGAAACCCAAACGTTAAAGTGCCCAGTGGTGTAGTCTGTGATACGCAGGTACACGGCGTATACCCACTAGCAAAGGTCAAGGACTTCCGTATACCCACTTAAAAAAGCGCGAGGATACGTAACACCTTTGTGACAGATCTTTCACACGTTCATTCATAAATTCACCCCGTCTGTGTTGAGATCAAAGCACTTGACTTTTTGAAAATCACGATGACCAGTGCTATTGCTCAACTCTTTCATTTCATCTGACTGGCTGAGGCCATCCTAAAAATGCGCCACTGCTGCGCGTGGCCACGAAAGCTTATCATTTGAACGTGTTTTTATGCCTTGCCCATTTAAACATTCAAAAGAGTTTCTAAGCATTCAAACACAGGACACGGAACAACTTAAATGAGTGCTCGCGCGCAGTGTTCGGTGCACACATACAGAGCAAACGTAAACAAACAGTTGAGAAAAAAAAATCGGATGTGTATCATAATGGATGTATTGTCTCTTAAAGTGATCGCGCCTAATTTACTAGCTGCTGTCAGTGTCCTTAATGTTAATCAGAGAAAATCACTCACAGCTCTTTACTGAACAAGCCTACTTTGTAGTTTAACAAGAATTAATCTATATTTAATTTATACAGTGAAGACTAAGCAATGCTATTTTATATTTAATTATTCGGTTTCTGTGCCTGGACACCTACAAACTTGAAAACTTAAACATTGTGTAAATAGCACAAATAAATATATAGAACAAACATATTAAACTATTTCAAACAGGGCCCACAGGTACAACCTGCACTGGGGCCCCGCAAACCCCAGCTACAGCCCCGGGGAGCAGTGACAGATCAGTCAACTGTCCCAAGCATCTTTCACGCATGCAGTCAACAGTATGTTGAGTTTCTCAGGCCAACATAACTAGCTAATAACTTCAGTAACATTAGTGTGCGGATCAATGAATGCAGGAGAAGGGGAGAGATAACACCGATATGTGTACAGCAGTTAAACTGAATACAATGTTTATATCTCCTTGTTTCAGATGATGAGAGAGATGAGAACTCCTGGCCAGTCTTGTGGACTGAAGGTCAGGCTAGGGAATATAAAAACAGGCACTCTTAAATGTGCATTGAAAATTGCCAGCTCATAAAACCTGTGCTCCAGTGACCATATTATTCAGGGAAAATGTTAGATGATTAACACAGTAGAAAATCAGTCCAGTCTCCCCAGCTGTAAATGTCATTGGCTGTCTTGTGTTGCTTATAATAAATTGACATGTTGATATCACATAAGCAGTCTTTCAGAATGCTGTCAGTTACATGTAGATGCATACTGTACACATTAGTGTAGTGCTTATGGGGTGTCGCTTTGGGACGGGTGAGGGAGGGAAAAATCACAGTATGCTCACTACAAAAAACTAGACTACACCACTGAAAGTGCCCCTATTATGGATTTTTGAAAATGACCTTTCATGCAGTCTCTAAGTGAATGAAAACATCCTGTAATTTTTTTTTTATCTGAAAGTGCACCGTGTATAAAGTTATTGTCTCTCAAAAGAAAGAGTCAGCTCTGAATCAGTTTTTAAAACGAATCCCAAGCACTGATAATGACTCTATTAGACCAGTGATCCCAAGCTGTTTCATGTTGACTTCAACATGAAACATTAGCATATTGCCCGCCCACTTGTTGGTCTTTTGGCATTGGTCTGAATGAAAATGCTAATTCATTCTTTGCCACTAGGTGCCGCTTTTGGAGCGGTAAAAATAGCGGTTTCTCCAGTAATGCTGTACACAAAGCAGCACTGAGCTCACAAACCAGGCATTACAGGAGAGATGAAATGAAAATGACACCAATCGACCAATCACCGCAGATTAGCATCACGCAAAGGAGGGGTTTGGAAAAATGAATCGTTTAGCAAATCCTTTGGGAGTCGTTGAGAAAGTAAGTTTTTTTTTTTTTTAACCTTGCATGCATGTCGACCTGTTGTCGTTGGGGACTCCCAAAACCAAATTATGAACCTTACATTACCCATAATGGGGGCACTTTAAATTCCATATGCAGCCTACTGTCTCTGTAATTTTGTTGGCCTTTATCTCACCATATTACCAGCCTTTTTATTTTTGTTTGTTTTGTTTTGGTGTTTATTTGTAACTATTTTCAGTTTGTTAAGATATGTGTATGCGTGTGTTTCTGGTAATTATTATTAATTTATCTAGCCTACATATTGTTGATGATTAGTTTATGTATTTGTTTGTAATCCCTTGATTGTTCTTTTTGTATTGTTCAAGCACAAAAGCGTTACGTTTCATGTGTAGATTAAGTAAATAGCTACTCCTAGATATTCAGAGTTAATTTAAGAGATTAAACTATGAAAACTTTTAAATTTAAAAGATGTCTATAAAGTATACAGGGTGTTTTAAATAAATGTTTACAAAACTGCTTATGCTTGTGTGAATGTGTATTCGGTCCAATTTAACGCTTATAATCAGTGTTGGTGTGGAGGCTATCCTATAAGCCTCGGCATGGATGGCATGGTGTTCTCAACGCGTAGCAGAAAGGTCCAGGCATTAGCTCTTTTTGGGTGGTGTTCCCGTTTATTATAAAGGTAGAAAAAGGGTATTGTACATAAAATGGTACTTCAACCAGTGCTAATTAATAATGTGCTGTCGGTGGAGAGGGTGCTCACGGCTACGGTAAGAACCGTGTGTTCCCCACCATCCACACCTTTCCCTAGCTAATTGCCACACCTGTAAATATACCTAACTCCCAGTGACGTGCCACCCCCAGTGCAATACTCCCCCAAGTGGCTAAAATAAGTAATAACTAAATTAACCTATCCAAAAGGTGAATAGAAATGGCTCCTACACCCCGGCCCCATAATTGTGAATATTTACTTTAAAATCACAATTACCCAAATTACCCAATTTAAACTAAAGGAGCCATTTGTGCAGAGCTAATCTAAATGAAATCTTCTCTTGAGCCTAAGCCATCTGTGGTCAGGTCATCTATGACACTTCAGCTTCCATCAAAAGGCAGATCTTCGTTACAGGCCGGTCCAGCTGACCCGTTTTTGTCTTCAACTGAACTGAGCGGACAAAGCCTTTCTTGTCAGGGTACGTCTGCATAATTTTTCCCATCAGCCAGGACCCTCGTGGAGCGACAGGATCCATTATGACCACAATGTCTCCAATGGAAAAGCTTCTTTTTGGTCTCATCCACTTCTGTCTCTCCTGGAGTAGTGGTAAGTATTCCCTCACCCAGCGCTTCCAAAAGAGATCAGAAAGAAACTGCACCTGCCTCCATCTCCTCTTCACGTACAGGTCATCCTTACAAAAGAGCCCAGGAGGGAGGTGTGGCTTTGACTTTAAGAGCAGGATGTGATTAGGTGTAAGTGCTTCAAGGTCATTCGCATCATCAGAGGCCTTTGTGATGGGACGACTATTGAGAATGGCTTCGACTTCACAAAGAATGGTGTGAAAACCTTCATCATCCAGTGTTTGAAGTCTGAGCGTGGAAGAGAGGACCCTTTTCGCAAGACGAATAAGACGCTCCCAAACCCCTCCATGGTGAGACCCGGCCGGAGGGTTAAAGGACCATGCTAGACCACTCTGCAATAAGGCATGCTGAATCTTCTGGTGGTCTAACTCAGCAATGGCTTCCCTTAACTCCCGCTCAGCTCCTATGAAGTTGGTGCCATTGTCTGATGTCAAATGTGTCACCTGACCTCTGCGACACATGAAACGGCGAATGGCATTTATGCATGAGTCAGTGTCTAAAGCATAAGCAACTTCGAGATGAACTGCCCTACTCGCCATGCAGGTAAAGAGGACGCCATAGCGCTTCACTCTGCCCCGGCCTTTCTTCACCTCCACTGGCACAAAGTAGTCGACGCCCACATTTGTGAAAGCAGGTAAATCTGGCACAATTCTCTCTACTGGCAAGTCGGCCATTTTCTGTACCCCTGTCTTTCCTTGGAGACGGCGACAAACTACACACTCAGAGATGACCTTCCTGCAGGCAGAATTAGCATGAGTAATCCAGTATTGCTTCCTGAGAGAAGAGAGCATGTGATTTCTACCTGCGTGACCCAGCTGTTGATGGATATGCTTCAAGAGGAGTCTGGACACATGTTGCTCTTTGGAAAGAAGGACAGGATGTTTTTCAACTTCAGGCATAGCAGCCCTACTGAGCCTTCCTCCCACCCGCAGCAATCCGTCCTCCAACACTGGGTCCAGCTTGTAGAGGTCGCTGTTTCGTTTGACAGATCCTCCGTCTTTCAAAATGGCAATCTCATCAGAAAACCTCTCTTGCTGGAAAAAGCAAATGATGGCACCTTCTGCCCTCTCAAGGTCAGCTGTTGTCAGTGACTGTCCACGGAGTGCCAATTTTTCCCTTTGCATCTTGGCATAAAGGGTGTCGTTTCTTCGGCCTCCATTGTCATGGCCAATACTTTCGGAGGCTTCGAGAACCTTTCTCCTTTGTGACAAATTTAGAAGCATATCTCTGAGTCTGAGCATCCATGCCACAGACGTTCTCAGCTTCTTAAAATCTGAAAAGTAGCTTAAAAACACTTTTGTTGCATTCGGTGGACTATGGGAGACAAAGGCATTCACCAGTGGATCTTTCTTCACCTCAGGGTCATCCACAGGGATCAAAGGTTGTTCCATGATGGTCTTAGGCCATTCCACTTCCCTCCTCAAGAGAAATTCTGGTCCCTTCAGCCACCGCTCGCATGCAAGGAATTCTTCAGCACTTAGACCCCTGGATGCCTCATCTGCTGGATTCAGTTTTGTGCCAATGTGTCTCCACTGTGCAACATCGGTTTCATTTCTAATTACAGCCACCCTATTATCCACAAACGTATGAAACCTCCTGGTCTCGTTTCCAATATACTTTAAAACAGTTGTGCTGTCTGTCCAGAATACTGATGGGTGCAAATCAAGCTGCAACTCCCTCTTCAGCATCTTGTCCACCTGAACGGCCAGGACAGCAGCAGTCAGCTCAAGACGAGGAATTGTTATTTGCTTTAAAGGAGCGACCCTAGCCTTGCCCAAGACAAAAGCAATACTGACATGGTTTCTCTCATTCTCCATCCTGAGTCAAGTCAAGTCAAGTCACCTTTATTTATATAGCGCTTTTAACAATACAAATTGTGACAAAGCAACTGCACAATATCAAAATGGGAAAATAGTGTCAATAATGTAAAATGACAAGATTAAACACTCAATTTTCAGTTAAAGGCATTTCATTGTTGAATTCAGTGATGGCATCGTCCAGCTCAGTTCAGTTCAGTTCAAAAAAAAAAAAAAAAAAAATTCTGTTCAATCAAGTCGACGATATTGCTGGAAATAAAGTGTCCCCAACTAAGCAAGCCAGAGGCGACAGCGGCAAGGAACCAAAACTCCATTGGTGACAGAACGGAGAAAAAAACCTTGGGAGAAACCAGGCTCAGTCAGGGGGCCATTTCTCCTCTGGCCAGACGACACAGCAGTTCGAGATATGATGCAGTTCCATAGCCATACTCACTGGCATCAGAGAAGTGATGCAACTGCAGGTGAGTAGGTGTTCCAAAGTCTTTTGGCTTGATGCACCGGTCCACTGTGAGCTCAGTGATGTGATTGAGATTAGCCAGCCATTTGGACCACTGCTCGGAGAAGACACGGGGTATGCTGGCATCCCAGCCGATGTTCAGCCTGCACATCTCCTGCAGCATCCTTTTAACAGGCAAAGTAAATGGTGCAAGAAAACCCAAAGGGTCATAGATAGATGACCACAGACAATATGCCACGTCTTGTATGTGGGCGCTCTTCTATGGCTATCCTAAAGGTCAAGACGTCTGCATCTATGCACCAATGAAGACCAAGAGCTGTTTCGACAGGACTTGCCTTTTGATCCAGATTAAGCCCCCTGGTGGCCTTGGAGCGCTGTGGCTCAGGAATACTGGCCAAGACTTCACTGCTGTTGCTTGTCCACTTCAACAGGCGGAATCCTCCCTTCGCACAGGCTTCAGTCAATTCATGCACCATTTTTATGGCTTTGGCCTCTGATGACACAGACTTTAGACAATCATCCATGTAGAAATTTTGGAGTATTGTGTTCAGAACACTAGGTTCGAAGTTGTCTTTATAGTCTTGCACAATTCTCCGCAGTGCATAATTCGCACAACTGGGCGAAGACACAGCCCCAAAGAGGTGAACCCTCATCCTGTATTGCATGGGAGCTCGTTTTGTATCACCATCAGGATACCACAAGAAGCGTAAAAGGTCTGTGTGCTCCGGAGACACCCTCACCTGATGGAACATGGCTTGGATGTCTGCCATCAACGCTACACGTTCCTGTCTAAACCTCGTAAGTACGCCAAGTAAGGTGCTTGTGAGGTAAGGCCCCTGCAACAGCTGTGAATTCAATGAAATTCCTTTAAACACAGCAGCACAGTCAAAAACAACTCTAAGGGTTTTCTTTTTCCGATGGTATACCCCGTGATGGGGAATATACCACACCTTGCCGTCAGCTCGCTTCAATTGCTGATGTGGTACAAGCTCAGCATAACCCTTTTCAATAACTTCAGAGAGGAAAGCTGTGTACTCTTGCTGATAATCTTTGTTCCTCTTGAACTTCCTGTGAAGACTTAAAAAACGCTGCTCTGCGATGCTGTGGTTGTTTGGCAAGACGACATCTTCAGCCTTAAAAGGCAAGTCAAAGCAGTAGTGTCCTTCATCAAGCTGAATTGAAGACTCCATTATTCGCATGAACCTTTGATCCTCTCTAGAAAGACACACATCGTCTGATTTTTCATTGAAATCCTGATTGTATTGGGCAACCAATAAGTCTTGTAGCTTGGCGACTGAGATCCTATTGGCAGTGACAGCAGGACTCTTGCCTTTGCGCGGCTCACCACCTCTCAGCGGACCATTCACGACCCACCCCAGTAGAGTCCTGACAGCATATGGTCCTTCGCCTTGGCTATTTATTATTTCCCATGGTTCCATGAGCTTCGGCGCATTGATGCCTATCAGCAATTCCACCTCTGCCTCAAAACTGGGAACTCTAATACCTTCGAGGTATTTCCATCCCTCTAGGTCCCGTTGAGTGAGAATGTTATTTCTGCTCACAGGCATGGTCCTCTGAGTATAAACTTCAGGTAAGTCCAGGAAGTTTTCTTCATTCAAGCCAGAAATCTCGAGACCACTAAGCAAGAATGTGTCTACAGACCTCTCTTGGCCAAGAGTACGAAGAAGAATGCTAGTCTTGACTCCTGAAAGATTCAGTTTTCTCATGAGATGTTGAGTACAGAAAGAAGCTGAACTCCCAGGGTCTAGAAAGGCATAGGTGTTCACAATCGTGCTCCCGGACTTGGCCTTCACCTGTACAGGCACAATAGAGAGAACACATTCATCACTTCCGGCCCCAGTATGGCCACATGTCTCCAATGACGCAAGTGCATTATTGACTGACACTTCCTGCGTTTTAGATTCGATGTGTAGGACAGTTGGATGTTTGTGTTTACATATATCACATGTCAAAGGCTTGTCACATTCCCTGCTCATATGGCCTCTCCTCAGACAGCTGAAACACACTCTACCTACTTTCAGAGCATCCAATTTCTCCCTATGTGTCATCTCATCAAGCTGTGAACACTTCTCCACTGAATGCTGGCTCTTACACACACAGCATGACTCTTCGTCATTCTTCTGTGAAGCTGGCCCTCTGCGCTGTTGGTGCCAAGCTGCTGATGTAGTTGGTCCGGAGGCTGTTTTGATGGCAGCAACAGTAGCTTGGCCTCTTCCAGTATGTCTGCTCTTGGGTTTAGAGGAGGGGTCTGGTGGCGTACCCTGTAGGTCACCAAAGAGAGGATCAGACAGAATCTTTACTTGACGCTCAATGAAGGCCACGAAGTCTGGGAACATAGCTCTGTAACCACGGCGCTCCTGTAGCTCCCAGGCGACAGACCTCCATTTTTCCCTTAGTTTATATGACAACTTCATCATTATCAGGCGAAGATTGGATGGCACATTCATCTCCTCCATATGCTGCAAATCTTCCATGACATTGCAACAGTCCCTTAAAAAGATTGAAAAAGAATGCAGAGCATTAATGTCATCAACCCTCATCATTGGCCACGTCATAGCCTTCTCTATATAAGCTGCAGCAATTTTCATTTCATTTCCAAAGTGTTCTTTCAGTAGATTCTTTGCTCTCTCATAGCCCTGCCCAGAAGCCATGTTATAGCAACTCCGAACCAGTTCTCTTGGCTGCCCTCTAGTATGTTGCTCGAGGTAATAAAGACATTCTTGTTTATCTGTAGTTTTCTTTTCAATAGCTTGCTCGAAAGCTCTAATAAAGGCAGCATATTTAAGTGGATCACCATCAAACTCTGAGATAGCTCGTGGAGGAAGAGAGGCTAAGGCTTGGTTCTGAACCAGCTGAGCGGTGATGTTAGTTTGCTGTTGCATAAGGTCATACAGAGTAGGGTGTTGAACATTGTCAAGAGAGGAATGATGATGCGACTGTGATTGCATACGTGTACTCCCTTGTGAGGTTAATGGCTGAAATCCTGCTGCTGAAGCATTGGGGAGTCTGGATCCGTTTCCCTGCACTTCAGATTCATGCATGTGGGTAGGCCGACTCCCTTGTGAGATCGACGGCTGAAGTCCTGCTGGTGCAGCGTTGGTGGGTCTGGTTCCAAGGACATTCCCCCGCACTTCAGACCTGTGAGAAGATGGTGCATATGACACTGAAGACAAAGGGTTACCAGACCTTACTGAAGACTGGGCTTGTGGGATGTGCGGCCTTCCTTTAGGCCGCACAGCCAGTGGCTGAGAATGGTCCTGTTGGAGAGAGACAGTTTTAGAAAGTTGCAAGACAGGAGCTGTGTTCAAATAACTTGATGTTTGTGATTTCAAATGAGCATGAAGATAGGCATTCATGGCATCTTCTCCATTATCCTCTTCATACTCATCCACATCTTCACCACCACACACATTTTCAAACACAGACAATCTAGCTGTAGCAGCAGCCAACTTGGCCTCAACCTCTAGCTGTTCCTTTTTCCTTTTCAGCTTTGCCTTTTCCATTTGAAGGACTTCTTCTTCAGCATCAATATCATGCATTTTTCTCAAAGCAGCTGCAGACTGTAAAAGTGCAGCCCTTTCAGCCTTTGCCTTTAAACGTACGTAAATAATACTGGAAGCCTTTAAATGGACAGAAGAGTGATCTTTATGTTTTGACCCTTTACTTGAAACATTGGATATACTATCTTCAGGCCTTATATCAGAATTTGTTATAGATAGCACATCAAGATTCTCATCGTCCTTTTTTGCAGCAGCATCAGCCAACCATTTCTTCACATCATTCTCAAATATATTAATTTCCTCTATTTTCTGTGCAAGCCAATGTTGTTGCTTGTCGTGTTCAGGGTCTGGCATAGGCATTTCCAGCAAAGTAGTTTGAGTTTCTAAAGCCTCATTGCACAACGTGGTGTATTTGCTTAAACATTTCTTCACATCAAAAACAGTTTGAGTTGTCCTTTTCCCAGAAAGAACCTCTTTAATCCTTTGCTTAATTTTATTAGCTTGCATAAATTGGGATTTCCGATTTTTTTGCAGATTTTCAAACAACATTGTAAATCCCTTAGCTGTTAATTTCCTTGTGCGTTTCCCCAAATCATCAACAACAGAACTAGACTTATCAGGAATATCATTTTTGTCTGTAGCCACAGAAGCGGTCTTGGCCTTGTCAGGCAAGTTTTCTTCCTCTGCACTCATCTTTGTGTGTTAAGCGCGTCAAGTTCAAAGCGCTCAATAAAACAGCACAATTGACTTTACTTATGCAGAAGCAGCCAACAGCACACACAACACAGCACTTAAAGTATTCCGAACATTTCAATTTCGAGAGTCCAATTTTCCAATTCCATCGGCAGAAATATATGAAAGTGTACCCACCAGCTTTCCGTGGTTGCGGTCTGCACTGGATAACAACGTGAGGACTTACAGGTGTTTCAATTAAGACTTCCAGACTCCGCGACAGGTAAGCAATCCAATAAGGCGGGCAATCCTTTCAATATCCAAACGATCAGGACGCTCCTGTCCAATTCAGAAGCGTATCCAAACGAAAAGGAATAGGTTCTTACGTTGTGGAGACTATCCTATAAGCCTCGGCATGGATGGCATGGTGTTCTCAACGCGTAGCAGAAAGATCCAGGCATTAGCTCTTTTTGGGTGGTGTTCCCGTTTATTATAAAGGTAGAAAAAGGGTATTGTACATAAAATGGTACTTCAACCAGTGCTAATTAATAATGTGCTGTCGGTGGAGAGGGTGCTCACGGCTACGGTAAGAACCGTGTGTTCCCCACCATCCACACCTTTCCCTAGCTAATTGCCACACCTGTAAATATACCTAACTCCCAGTGACGTGCCACCCCCAGTGCAATACTCCCCCAAGTGGCTAAAATAAGTAATAACTAAATTAACCTATCCAAAAGGTGAATAGAAATGGCTCCTACAGTTGGGGAAAGTTACTTTTAAAAGGAATGCATTACAATATTGCGTTACTTCCTAAAAAATAACTATCTAACTGCATTATTTAGTCACTTTTTATGGAAAGTAATGTGATAGGCCTATACGTTACTTTTTCCTCATCTGGGCTGCTTGCTTATTTGTTTTTAATATAGGCTAAAAACAGTTAAATTATTTGAAAATGTATAAGCCCTTTCACATTAAAAGTGAAATGAGTAAAGGGCTCAGCTCAGACAGACCTTTCTGCTCTGCTGCCATTCTGGAGAAATGAAGAAAATGCAGGAGAAGAAAGTTCAGCACTCTTACTTTAGCAATGAAACACAAATGTTGCATTTATCTAAAGTCATTTTTGCTTATTAATATGGTTGTATTGGATCATTGAGTGTCAGCAGCAAATACATTGGTTAATTAAATTAAGAGGATATTTGTGTTAATTATTTATTTATTACAGGTTTGTGAGTTTCTATTTCACTGTTTTTATATAAAAAAAGAGGAATATTGAATCATTTTTGTGCAGAGATGAGCAGCCTAAATCCTATGTTCTTGTTTAGTCTAGAACTACAGTAACATCATGTTCACACAGCACACACAACGCCTCTGCACTGATTTCTCTCAGCATGTGGAGAGCCTTTGCTAGGCTAGTGACTTGAAAAAGGTAATCGGATTACGTAACTCACGTTACTTCTAACGTTACCCCAACATAATGTCCTCGAGGGCAAACTTGACCTGTCAACACTCTTCATGTTGGACGTTATTCCCTTGAACACAAGATGGCAGTCAAGGTTCGCCAAATGGCATTATCTTGTTGAAGGACAATATTGCGGCTGTTTGGATATAAATATTCGGGAAATTGGAACTTTTTATTTTATTTTGATTTTTTTTGTGTGTCTGCACCACATCTTAGTCCGATGGATTTGTCGCAGGGAACCATTATAAAAGTCGGAAACCGTTTGTTGTACCATACTCTGCTTAAAAATGTCCAACTATAGGCATAGCCATTTAATTAAAAACAGATAAATTAGCCTACTAAAAATAAGAAGCCTACCAACTTCCTGCTGTTCTTTGGTAGATGTGTTGTATTAATTTATATATTTATAAGTCTTTAGAAATCATTCATTTATGTCTTGATCGTGTCTTTTTTTCATCAGATCTGTTGTACACAGAACATCCATTGGGAGGCGTTCACGTAATCGCAGAAAACCATTTGATGAAAGAAACGACACTTTTGACATGCAGCAGGCCTTCGTTCAATGGGTTACCTCTGGTTTACATATTCACAGTATAGATTAACATGAATTTATTATCATGTGAAATGGCAAAACATGCTATAAAAATACCAAATGGTGGACTATCAATTAGGCAATAAGGACATTAATAAGCCTAACTTTATAAAGACGATAGCCTAGCTACGTCACTTTAATGCAGATCGCTTATGATGAAGTCAAACGTTTAAAATCTAATGTTTCAAATAATAAGGGTATTTTCACTTATACCAGATAGCAACGTGTCCTGTAAACCCCGTATATTGGCTAACATTAATAACAGGGACATATTTGCTGATGTAAGCTAAATAATAAATAAATAGGCTAAATTTAACGCGCTTAAATTTATTTCGTTAAATCGTTATATATATAATTCACTATAGTGAACCACTGCCTAAGGTGAAACTTTGCCTTTTATTTTTTTATGCGAAATTAAAGTACAAACGACCTGTTTTACAAAACTCAAGTTAAACAATGAAAATAAACTAGTGTACGATACAGTAAAATCAAGCTACCCACGCTATGCAAATATTAATAACATCTAACAAAACAACCAGAGAAGCACCTTACAACTTTCTTCAAGAAACGGCCACCTAGTGTTTAGTAGGTGAAAATCGTAGGCTATCATTATCAAACCTACGTCCAGCAGAAAGATTTTATATAGGCTAATCAACCACTGATAAGATAACTTTAGACAATTATTTGCAGCAGCCTCTTACTGGAGGACATGAACTGAACTGGAGAGTATAGGCTATAGCTGTTGTATAGTCCTGTATGCCTGTTGTTAACCCAGATTTGACGACAGGTGTAAAAGGACAACAGTCTGCTGGCTAAAAAAGAAAAAAAAGTGAAAAACCGAAATCATCAGCTCACTTTTATCTGTTTCGGTTATACATGTACCTTAGCTGTTTCTGTAGGCGTTGATTGAAATATGCGACTGGCAGCGTTTCTCATTGATTTATTTTGCATGACAAGGCTTAGTTATTCTTTTAGGCAGCGGCGGATTTTTCCTATATTTTAATGATGGCAATTATGCTATTAACTAATTGGCTGAAACAATTTTGAAAAGCACAACTAAAGCAATCCATAAAACACACCTGGGATGAAAATAGGTTAAAATTCACTGCCGATTTGTGGCCCGGGCAGTCTAATGCAAATGGCTGAGCAGAAGTTTGTATGCTTTCAGGTGCGTGTTTATTTTGATTGGTGTCACGCGTGTTCCTTGTTTTTATATATTGAATATGATTGTTTATCCACGAATATCTCATTGTGTTGTCCGGTCCTCGCTGTGAGCGCCTTTTTTATGAGTAATTAAATATCCCGCGAGCTATCATTGCAACAGAGCTATTCAAGACCAGACAATATTTCAACCTGTCCATAATGAAATTAAAATAGTTACAACTTCGATTTTTACATGATTTTCGAGACATTTAGAGAAGGGCGTGTGTATTACATTCAATAATGCGAGGTGCGGCCCGGTGCCACATTCATCATCCCATTACTGTACCCAATCCAGGTCCGATACGTGAAGGGTAAAATGAATTACCGACGTTAAGTCGTCAATAAAGTCATTTCAGTAAATGGTGTCTCAGACGACTCCGGCATTATTCAACGGGCTTTATCAGCACTGGGGAAATTACGTCGCCTCTACACCTCGTGTAATACGGCCCTGCTTACCTTGATAAAGCGCCCTGCCAGCGGGTAGTGACAGTGCTTTTGACCGGCTTTTATTCACTCGCTAGTGATGAACGCCAAGCTGATCAGGCGGAATGGGCGCTAATTAAAACCTATAAATTATCTTTTGCAGCCCCTCTCAAGACGTCGCATGCAGCCGAGATAAGAGCTGGAGTGCTAATTTACCGCCTGAAAAGGAGCGTGCCTCACAATGGCTACTTGGCTCAAATAGCATATTGATAGTGTCCTAATTAGAAATTTATTAAGTACCCACTCGAGCTTTTCGAATAAAGATTTCAACCCAACCTGTTTTATATGAATAAATGCTGCATGTAGGCTACTAAAATTCCATGTTTGCGCTAATTATTATTCTAAATGTTTTGTGTGCGTTCCTCCTTCGTTTTTTTGTTTTTGTATTTTTGGTGTAAAGCATCCAGGTCTATTATTTTGCATAATTTGACGGAGTTCTTTGCTCACATTTTTAAGCTATTTACTTGTTAACACGTTCTTTTCCTGCTTTTTACTAAGATGCTTTGATCTATGTTTGCTGCCACATTTTCTTTTCTTTGTGCTCACGTGGTCATTCATGTGTGAATCAGTTTTTAAGGACAAAGATGTCATTTCATGCAAACGGATTGTTAGGAAACTGCAAAAATGTAACCTGAACGTGATTAATTTGCTTTTATTCAAAACAAAATATTATTTAATATGGCTGAATTAACCTGGCCAGCAAAAGTGTGTTTAATTAAGACTTAGGTCAAATAATATTTATGGTAACAATTTTACTTTTACAATTACCACTTAGTGTGCTCTGCGGTTGGAATGCTGAGAATAATGATAATACGGTTTAGTCTGTTGTAATTTTATTGCAATTATTAGGTAAATTATAGCTATACCTTACATGTCATTATACAATATCCCGGATATATTTAATATATAATGCATTTACTAAATTAATTGAAAACATTATTATTGTTATTATTATTAAATGTGTCTCATTGTGGTAGATTCAGTTTCTTAGCCTTAATTTCATTGCTTGATAACCTTGTCCCACAGAATAATAATTCAGTTATGATGAAGGCTCACCCCTTGCTCCGTCGCCTATCGCCTTCACTATAACGGTCTCAAAAAAGAGCTATTCGCAATGTTATTAGTGTCTAGTTTTGGCAAAAAATACAACGAGCAACTGAAATAATGAATTATCTGGCTGCACTATCAGATCTTTTTTCTGTCAAAAGCCAATGCCGATCCAGAAACATCCAGCCCTCATTAGAGTGGGTTTAATGTTCGCCAGCTTATTCGGTCTTGGAAATCCATCCGTTCATTATTTGCATAAGATCGTAAAATTCTATTGGACATTCTTTGCTTGTGACACCAAGGATGTTGGTACCCCATTGGTCCATTGCACGTGTGTCTTGCTCACGTGCTTCCGGTTAAGGGAAAAAGTATGTGAGGGGCACTGTGATTTTAGAAAGAGTTTGTTAAGCGCGAGCTGTCACACGGGGCAGCGAGTCAGGGACTGCGGAGCATCGCGCGATGCATTGTCTGACATGAATAACGGGTGTGTTTTGACACTTGAAACGCCTTGATCGCGGAAAGCATTCCGATGCTATGACAGTCGCTTCTCTTAAGGTATTTCGTATACCTTTATTTTAACACTATAGACTGCATTCTTGTTTGTTGCTATCCGGATACTGCTCTTTGCAACAAGTGGAATTTTGGTGTGCAGACCACGATCCAGCTGTCATGGAGGAGCAAAAGGATCAAAATAGTCGTGATTCGACTGAGTCTGAGAGCGTCTCGCTCTCACCCAATATACCATCTCCTCCGATCTTACCTCACCAGGCTGCGCAGCAAGCCCACAGAACCACGAACTTTTTCATCGACAATATTCTAAGGCCAGATTTCGGCTGCAAGAAAGATCTTGGGAGTAGGGACCGGGCGCAAACCTCGGGGAGGGAGAATGTTAACCCTCTGGTGATAAGGCCGTCGCATAACAGCAGCCTTTGCCAGGATTCAAACTGCAGCAGTGACAGCACTTCTTCGTCCTCGTCTTCTTCGCCATCCTCAAAGCAGACCTCTGCGAAGCTTGTCGAAGGAAATGGAACTACCACAGCAAGGTACGGGGAGAATACGACGTCGATAAAGGTGGTGAACACTAACGGGGGAACTTCGCAAGCGAAAGAATCTCAGCCTTTACTATGGCCTGCGTGGGTGTACTGCACCAGGTACTCGGACAGACCTTCATCTGGTAAGGCGCTAGTTTCTTAATTACACATGATTCACAAACAACGAGAGACGCTGCGCGCGGAAAACTTTCTGAGGGCGCATCGTTGGTTGTGATTTTTTTATCTATCACTGGGTACATTGAGTTTTAGTCATTCACTCGTTTTACGCATGCAGCGTCTGAAGCGATCGTTTATATTCAACAGTCCTGGGTTCTTTTGAGCCATGAGCGAACAATTGTCACTTAGGCCGCAAACCAAAGTAGAAACACATTTTGTTCACTTAAGCCGTTTTTTGAGAATAACAGAAATGCAACGTACGTTCATTATGGCGTCACAATTCTAATTCTGGTTGCCCTCTAAATTTCTAGACTGATTCTATACAAAATAATTAATGTAGCCTACTATAGCCTACCACCAACTACCATCAATAGAAAAGTGGAATAATAGGCTACGTAACTGTGCTAATGTGAAAAATATAGATTATATTTATAGATTAATATTTAGATAATAGTAATTTGTTTAAAATATTTTGCTATCCACAGTTTCTCAGCGTATTGTTATTGGTGTAATGAATCTTTTTACTGTAGCATTTCATTTATCTTAGTCTATGACCATGGGTTGTATGGGTTAATCTAAAAGTATGTGTCCATAATGTCAATACAAATACCTTAATCTTAATTAAGGAAAGAAAAGAAGTGCCGTGATATAGGGCATAATCAACCTTGCTTTGTGGCATTCTTCTTTAAATTTAAGATGACCTAATGCTGCTAGCTTTAGGCTATTTGAAATGATTTTAGGATATTCGATAGATATTTAACGGATAGGCTATTTTTGTGATAAACCAGTTAAGGGTCAGCCGAAAGGGTAGATTTTGTTGAATGTTATGAAAATTAATCACATCGTGTGCAGTTCCTACCTTCAGGTGCTATGTCTACCTGCTCAGACGCGTAAACACAATGTAATCATTTAGATTTCAATGATTTTAAAGAATCTGCTTGATTTGAATAAAGCCAATTCATTTGGCGGTTATCACATGAAGTACATTTTCTGAAAAAACATTTTACAGTGCATACCTGACACAAAGTCAGCTGGGCTTTTGAAAAAGATGCTTTGATTGACTTCACTGATTGACTTACTGATTGAGCTATCAGACACTGGACTCTCACAGACGGCAAGCAGAATTTCGATCATCCGAGTGCAGTTTCCTGAAGGAAAGACTTAGGGTTCTGTTCAGTTGTTGATTGGTAATGCAGAAAATAGTTTTCTTGTCGTGCTTGTAATACCACATGCGTGGTGATAGGTTTGCTTTGCATAATATGCTGTAAACAGGTCTTTAGCTTTTTTTCTTCTTCTTTTATTGCACCTACTTTGCATGAATGGGTTTGTATACGCTGCATTATTCATGGACATATTAAAGGTAAATAATAATAATAATAATAATAAAACTATTTTCAAAACAATAACAGAACAGCTGTTGCAACGGAGCAAAACGAATGCCTATATTAATGTCGATATGTAAAAAAATAATTTCGGCTCATTTTCTGTAAACACTTTTGCAATTAACTGAGGTAAATTTTAAAAAAAAAATGTAGGCCTATGTACATTCCCTGTCTTTCAATTATATTTGACACACCGACTTGCATTTTAAAACGTTTTATTAATTTGAAATTCATATCAAAATAACATACCCAATCGCTTGCCTGTTTTATAAAGAGAGAGGCCACAGAACAACAAAAACTGATTAACCTATCGATTTTCTTTTTCTGTGTGACTGAAAATAAAATGCGATATGCCATTGTTGTGGAAAACAGGGCGAAATATAGGCTACTGATATGTCGACAAGTTGTCATTTTGTCTATGATGCTTGCAATAATATAGGCTACTAGCCCAAAAAAATGTAATGTACAGAAGCCATTATTGGAGATAATGTTGGTTTACATGGTTCTTTTTTCACTCTGTGAATTCAATGCAAACTAAAATTTCAGAAAATGATTAATAGCTTTAGTAAGAATAAGCAGACTCACACAAAGCCTCCTTCTGCTTTCCCGCTATTTTCGCTGGGTGTAAGCGCTGGAGACAACCGAGGACTGAGGCCTACTTTAAAGCTACTTTGCAGGTCTACATATGAATTGCTTATGATTAAATATCTTGTGCATTTTACTATGCATTTTAAAGTTCGCTGCTATTTGCGGTTTAGAACTATTATTTAAGCAGCATTTTGTTGCCTGTCCTTCTTGGCAATTAGCTACACATGCACATGTCAGCTAAGGTCATTCATTTTACATAGATTACAAACACTCATAACACTCGCTGTCGGATAATGAACTGCAGTATGAATTCGTTATCGACGTTTCTAAAGAGAGTGCAGCTAAAATAGCTTTTCCAATACGGAAGTGTCAGGTAGGCCCCAATGTTAACACCGCATCAATCGTTTCACTCACCTGCCAAGGCATTCTCCGTCAGATGTGGGTATGTAGTGTCATATGCTGCTTTATGATATTTATGTCTTCGTTTTATTGTTGTTTCTACACTAGGCCCAAGGACACGAAAATTGAAAAAGAAGAAAAGCGAGAAGGAAGACAAGCGACCGAGAACCGCTTTCACGGCTGAACAGCTGCAGAGACTTAAAGCCGAGTTTCAGGCGAATCGGTACATCACGGAGCAGCGGAGACAGTCTCTGGCTCAGGAACTCAACCTCAATGAGTCGCAAATTAAAATCTGGTTCCAGAATAAGAGGGCCAAAATCAAGAAGTCCACTGGCTATAAGAACGGCCTCGCTCTTCAGCTCATGGCTCAAGGACTCTACAACCATTCCACAACAACAGTTCAAGAAGATAAAGACGACGATAGCGAATAAAAATGGACGCTGACAAAAGTGATTTTTCATATTTTTATGAATCAAATGAAAAGGAAATGTCTTCGAATTCTGCGAAACGAAGATACGATATTTAAGCGAATTTCTGTTTATCATACAGTATATGGACATGCATCTAAATACGAACACTATGAATATTTATATATAGCCAAAACTGTAAGATGTGTATATTTAATTCCAGGTAAGGGGATGTCTATATTGCTCCTTACTTGCTGAATATTTCTAACGTTTCTTTTCCTTTCCCAATGTGGTTGCTCACCGTTCCAGTAGGCCTCAGTGTCAGGCTTGTTAGAGTTTTTGTGATAGCCCTGTCTCTTAAATCTCTTATCTCACAGTTCTTCAAATGCGTGACTGAAACAACGCTTCAAGCCAAAGATTTTAATATGTTCAGATTATGTTGTCTGAAATAAAAAAGGTAGAATGTGCCATTGTTTTTTTTTTCTTTGCCTTTTTTTCTAGTCTACAAAATCTCAACATAATTACACGATCTGTAGCTATTTAAACGCTACGATGACTTGTCGTTCTCCCAAACCCCTGAGAGATTTTTTAAATAAATATATCACAAAACGACGCTTTTCTACGCTCCTCTAATTTTCTAACCGAGGCAGTGGGTTGTGGTTACACTGTAATAATAAGATGTTTACGTATAACGCATTGCAATTGATATAATGGAAGAAATTATAATATTGAGAGAATTATTTAGAGGTCAGCCTGTTTTAAGGTTTAGGCCTTAATTGTTTATGTCGTTTTAATACACAGTGGAGTATAAATCATAGAAAACAAAAGTTTAATTGATCTTATAAGGGCATTTTAAATTTAGCTAATATGTATGCGATACATTTAAGCCTGGCTTGCAGTGTAGTACAAAAACGTTATTATTCCAAATTAAAATATATCGTGGAACTTTTTTTCTTGCTTTTCAAATTTTATGATTGGACAGTATTCATTCTGATGCCAGCTATTCACTTAAAGCAAAATTCTGCGCATGACAATAATAGACTATTGTACATCAAAGTAATTGTGCTCTGCGAATCTGCCAGACTTTATTGTTGGACGAGGCAATATCTGATTAATCTTCCACCCTAAGGAACGGCATTTTTAGACACATTCATGTATTTTTCCATGTAAAGGCTCATGATTCCACGTGTTAATTTCGGTATTTGCAGGATTCGCTTATAGTAGGCTATCAGAACTAGCCCCAATGTATCTCATGTGTTTGACCACAGATTATTTTAATGAACTGTTTGAATGTCGTTTACCAACCATAAAAATAGTGTTCTCATGTTGCCGTCACACAAACCTCGTGCGATGACAACAGCAGTGCAGAACAGCGCTCGGCGCTCGGTTGTCTGCGCGAGGCGCGAGGCGCGAGGCAGTGTGCAGGAGTCTGTCAAGGGATCAGCACAGATTCAAACAACTCTCCCATCGAGGTTAAAAGGTCAAGTTAAGCAGTCAAAACTAAATCGTGGATGTTTCAAAACACGACATTCTCTCGGAACACTTTACGTATTATGTTAAAACAAAACAGCATAGACATTGCGTTCAAAGTAGGCTATTAAACGTTTTGTGGGCAATAAAATATCTCTTGCGAAATTTTAGCTTAACAAATGTTGCCGGCCTGTGAGCTGTGAACATTATTACAAAATTATTTGTGTGAATAATAACCATGTGTTTATTTTTACATGAAACGTAATGATCATCAAACGCAGACCATGAAGAATGTTTACAATCATTTTAACCTAGAGGTTTAACAGTGCAAAAACACTCTTATTTTTGTAGATATAGCTAATGCATTGCGTTCAATGTACCTGCAAATTCTTGAGAAAATCAGTCTTAAAGTATAATGCAATGATTACAAATGTAAAATGCGCTGTTAAACACCGGTGTGCGGGTATTGTTGGGACGAGACTAAAGCAATAGGCTCGTTTAATTTTGTTATGGTTAATTACCATAGTTACTTCTGAAGGCTTACCCCAGAGTAAAATACATTATGAAGAAGACTTAACAACAACAATAATAATAAACAGTCAAAGTTCACAGGCTAGACCCTCAAATTTATGGCAACAACAGAAAGGCCTGGCCTTTCTAAAAATGTGATGTTTTGACTTCGAGATGTCTATAAATAGAACGAGTTCATATCAGAGGTTTATCATCACTTATTGGTCAGAATAAATAGTTTTTGGAATATTCAGTGTTGTCAGTAAAAACTAAAAATGTCAGTCTGATGTTAAGTGACTGTTATTTATGGGACTGGTGTTGTGCTGCTGCTGATTGCTCATCAGAATATGTCAAGTACTGCCACAAATCTTTTCCCGTTGAATTGCCGATTTTATGCATAACATTTCTCGACTAACATTGCACAACTATATGCTTTACATCATTTAACCTATTTCTTAAATATGAAGCTGAGATCAGGTCTTGATCTGAGATATAGGACTGTTTGCTTGGTTGTCATAAATATGTCATGTTAATATGGCAAAAGGCTTTTCTTTTTTTTTGGATCACAAATACTTTTCACTATGAAATAAGATATATTGCAAAATATGGTAAATTGGTCAGATAGCTTTTAAGCCTATTGATGCAGCATTTCACTTGTTTATGTTTTGGAGTTCTCCAAATCTACTTTACAAATGATTCAATCTAAGCAGGGAATACAATGAACTTAAATCTGCTTTCTTTCACTCTTATAATATAGAATAGACAATAGAATAATTCCTGTCATTCTTTAAAGTAAAGAATTCGTTGAATTAATAAATATGTTGGCATTCCCCGTGGAATACGAGGGTTTTTCCACCATGGAGCCCGTAGGCGGCTTTTATTTGTAATTATTCTGCTGCTAATAGAACTGCTGCATTATATTGAGTGGATTTAATAAACTCACATATAGCACGCCATTTCTAAAACACCTGTACATTACATTTTAAATGCCATAAACCAATTGGCATTACTTATTTAAACAGGTTCGAACGATGGGGTTATTTCATTCCAATTATTGCAGCATTCATTGCTTGAAATTAATTTGCTTTACGAGCCAATCCCTCGTGTTTTTCTGTACATTTAATAAAATGTTATGTGAATGGGGCTTATATTATTATGCATTTTAAATTATACAAAAATAGAAAATAAAGTCCATGTCTTTCAACTTGCTGTACAAATCAAATGATAACAGCGAGATATTCAATGTGAATCTTGGAAATTATTTACCGACCATCCAAATAAAAAAGAATATAAACCTCGCAAGGCCCGGCTTATATAGACTGACAAGTAATACTACAATATAGATTCTCCCATTTCTGCTTATGTAAGCTTTTTTTATTTAATGTCCTTAGAATCTGGTGTTTTAAACAAATCTTATTTTATACACAATCGTTTGCGAAAAGCTTTTATATCACAATACGGAGCAAGCTGTTTACGTATCATTCAAATAACAAAATATTATTCAGTCGTTCAGATAACAAGCTTGCATCCATGCGTTTTTGTGTCATTTTTTTAGGCTCAAAATGAAACAGTAAAGTGCTTGATCATATCAGCATTAAACATAGGTTAATTTCAAGGGCTATGACTGAAAGGGTGTTCAAACTAAGCTATTTTTCATTGCTGTCAGGTTGATTTTACTGGTCGTTTACTAACGTCAGGATTTTCAAGTTCTAGTGTTTATATCTGTAAAAATGCAATTTGTTTCTTGTTCGTTTTTTTTTTTTTTTTTTTATCTAGACAACTATCCGTATGCTGATGTGGGCAAAATAAAAATGTTCAATCCACACTATATAACGAATCTACTGTGAGCACCATAATTAAGCTACTTGACATTACCTTGTGAAAATCTATAGCACGCATTCAAACCCGGCTCAAAACCGCCTCGCTTCGTTCAGCAGGTGCTTTGCTAAAACAAAAGGCAGCTGAGATCTGCGCCTGCTCAGTACACTCTGCCCTACAGCTACCATACAACATGTATTTAATATATATGCAAATGAAAGCAATAAAAGACGAAACTATGGAGATTATTTAGCAGGGTAGCTGCAACACTACAAACTTAAAACTTTAGATAAAGATAAGAGAACGTCAGCCAATTTCCAATGAAAATTGAAGAGGGAGAGGATGTGCTGCGAAATGGAAAAAGAAAAGGCGAAGGCCATGGCGCTGGGGTTCAGGACAGGAAAAGCTTGCTGCATCGCCGGCACAAATTTCACAGCCTCGCTTGGTTGTCTCGGTTTGTGCCCTCGTTGACCAGAGACGAACGTGCATCATTGATCAAAGGAGAGCGGAAGAGGCCGGTGACCCTGAATAGGACTAAAGGATGCAAATATAGGAGCTAAGTGATTGGTAATCCTATTAGAACACGTCGTGGGTGAGGGCCAGCGGTTCAGGGGCTATTCGCGTCACAACACTACCAGCTCTCGATGCTTACAAACGGCGGTGTGCTTGTATACACATAGCTGACATGTGTTTCTGTTGTGCGCACGCGCGCACGCATGCATGCATGCACAGGCATCATCGCTTCGATCACAAACCAGCACTGCTTAACTCAAATGTAATCCGCCATGGAATTACTGAGCAGTATGTGTGGTAATCAGTTGTTTTTTTGTAAAAGGATCAAATCAGTGGCACTTGCATTGGAAAGAGGATGCCTTACTGTCACAAACTTCTAAAATAAAGCACTATTAGAGATTAACTTAATTCACACATGCTCTGGCAAATCTAGACATATAATGCATTAAAAAAAAAAATCACAAAACTATGTTCCCTTCAGCATAAAAGGTGCTCTGAGGTCAAACCCCTGTTCTCTCATTTAATTTAACACAAATGCACGGTCCTATTCTAATCCGGTTCCCCCCTTCCTTCAAGGTCCACATCACTTCAGTTTTTGCTGTTGAAATGTGTGACAAATGTATACAGAGGCAACACTGGTGGGGCGATTCAACAAAGGACCGCATTGAATGTTAACCTCCCAATGCGCCAGTGTAGGCATTAGGACCACTGGGAGAGCAGCCACAAATGTGGGAGCAGATAAATGAACATTACATGGTGGATACAACCAACCTTCATTCCCCTCCACCCACCCCCAACCAGTCAGCAGCACAGATCCAGACACAAACACACTGCTGCACTAGGCTTTGCAAAAGAAGAGCATGCTGACATATGCGTATATCAATTGAAAAAGTTCTGCACAGCTTTGTATCTGTTTCTGGCTGACTTCCGCCATCTAAATACAATTCTGTTATTGTTTAAGGTATTAAACATAAGGTAGCAAACATATTCACTTAATTAAAAATCATTCAGTGTCAGAATTACCAAAAATTATATATATATATATATATATATATATATATATAATAAACACACACACACACACACACCACACAAACACACACAGTATATATAGGCCTAGTTTTCACATGGCTATGCAGAGAAGTTCTTCTCAAAATGAGAATCAGCTGGTTTACGAGATAAGCAACATCTTAGGATTTAGGCTGTGCTTATAAAGTACTCTGGGTTTTCAGTGATCCACGACAGCCTATTCAACATCCCAAACCCAAGTGTCTAGTAATTTCTGAAAGGCCCTGCAGTGGTATGATACAGTCAAACAATTGTCATTTTGATGCGCCTCCATAATGTGGTTCAATTTAAATTAAGAATGACTGAATAAAGGGCTACTTCATTTTCATTAAAAGGTCAAAATGTGTGTTTGTTTGTTTGTTTGTTTTTTACCTTGACATAATCATGATCTTATGTGGTCCCGTCACATGACAACAAAATGGTTTCCAATGGTTTTTAAAAATATTATTCAAATTAATAATATTGAAAACATTTTCAAATAATATGCAAGTTGTTTAAAGATCAGTGACAAAATTCACCTGTATTTAGGCTAAATAATACTGCAATTTTCTTACATAGCATATTATTCTGCTGGTAGCTTTGCATGAGCAATAAACCAGACTCTTGAATTGCCTACAATTTCAAAAACCATCCAATTTCTACAAAGTCTAAATCTCTCTTGTACACAACTTAACTTTAATGAATAACACTATTTTATATAATAGGCTATTTGCTATTATGCCTATTATAATAGCCTATAATAATTTACTATTATTTCGTGTTTTCAATATTATTTGAATATTGAAACCACGAAATAATAGTAAAATGTAATTTTTCCCCCCAGTATTTTAATCAGCCTCCAGACAGTTAAAAACCCTAGACATTTCCCCCACAAAAATCTCAATATTATCGATATTCATTTTAATTAGTAAATTAGTTGTATTCAAGCTATATATTTTTTTTCGTATGAACTAGGCTACATTTTAATGTAGGCCTTTTTTAACCTAATAGATTCGGACAAAAATGAGTGTCACGTCATTGACCCATATATGAAAGGAAGAAGAGTTGACACGAATTCTAATTACAAACAGAAGGGGTCCTATCGTGGGACGACGGTGGGTGTTCACCCCGTTCACAATGGCATCTGCTGTGCAGATTTTTCAGAGCCCATCCCTGTCAGGGCGCTTTTTTATATAATGAAGGTGCACGCACAAAGAGAACAAAGCGCGGGACACCTGGTATCATCATATGCGATGGGTGGTCAAGAGGCTCTTCACACATGTGGTATTACTTTACCGTCTCCAGCAGACGCAGACAGACAGACAGGGCCTTCCACGATGCGCGCTAGCATTAGCGGCTATGTTTTCACCGTCGGCCTTGCACTTCAAAAGGCGGCTAAATCGCGAAACCTCCTTCTCGGTCTCTCATCGCTGGCTGTGCAGTCCCGAGGTGGCGAGAGGTGAACCGGAGAACAGTTCGTCATATTCAATTAGCACACGGCTGTCACAGCCGCTCTTAACGGGTCGTGATGTCATTCCCCGCGAGAGCCTATGAAGGATTGTCCCACCTTTGAGAGGACATGATCTGAGAAACAACTACCACAGAGCATCAGCCTATGAACCTGCGATTCTTCCACTAGGACGATTTGAACCATTCTTATTATAAGTTTGATTATTGTTAAAGATTGTGTCTAAAAAGATACATTTTCCCTCATTTTAAGACTATTTTGAGCTCGTCCCCAACCCAAACTTTTAACTTCCTCTCTCTATAAAAACGTTACTTGGGGGATTTTTATTTTATTTTTTTTTTCTCCAAAAAGAGCACTACACTACAAAGTAACACTTTTTGACTTCCTCAAATTGTGTAAATCCACATGGGGTTCAGAGTTTTTTAAATTTTTATCCACAGTAATTTCACACTTGTCTAGTACAAATATTTCGCTTTGTTTCATAATTTCACTGTATACGTATTTCTTTATTTACCCTCAAAAATTGGAAGTGAAATGTGACAACATGCCCCGTAGGTTGGGTACATTGTAACATGACCATATGACCGCTTAAAATGTTATCTGATCTCATGAAAAAATATATATACAAGATAAACTAAAATATTTTGTCAATAAAATTAAATAATAATTTATTTCAAATAAAATAATGGCGATTTTTAAGAATTAAAAATAATCAGATTTTTGAGTTTGACAATGAACACATCGCAACCATGCTTGGGATGGCCCACATACACGAGCCAAAATGCTTTACATGTCTTGAAATAATAATTTCTGAACATTAAACATTGACTGTCAGTCTTTATTCACCTGTTTCTCATTAAAATGTATTAAAGTAAATAGTGTGAATTACATTGCTAATGTCATAGAATAGCACGGCAGCGTTACAACCTCATCTGCAATTTAAAACCGGTTAGTGTCTTCTGCTAGTTATGAAGCATTAACAAATAATCTAAACGGATAAATAACAGATTGGAGATTCAAATAATAGCAGATTTGTCTCATTTTAAATTAGTAATAAAAACTGAGATTAAAAATATACTTAAACCAGAAATATAATTTTACTATGGTAAAATAAATGTTCAGCGATATCTTCAAAAGACTTTTGAATTTTGGCGCACTTTTTTTTCTCTATATAATGTTGATATGGTAACTAGTAAATACTGTAAATTTGGTTATGCTAGCATGTGTGGAAATAACAGCACAGCTGAATTTTTAAATTAGAAAATATATGGGAATTTGTAACACAAAATTGCATATTTAATATAGTCTATATGTAAAATACACAATAAAACAATAGCCTATAGGCTACTGTCAAAAGTTATATGTCGGGTTCAACCCTTAATCTGACTGGTGTAACCTAATGTAGCCTAATAGGGTTGGTTCAGTCATAAATAATATTTTAGATTTGAATAATCCAAGTTTATTTAGCTGTTACTACGCACACTTTTTTTTTGACATTGTGGTTTGCACATCTCATTTTATCTAAGCAACAAGAGCAAAACCATCAAATGTTTCCTCTCTCTATACAGTAGGCCTACAGTGTTTAAAGATGCAGTGACAAAATTCACCTGAATTTAGGATAATACTGCAATTTTCATACATAGTCTCAGCTGGTAGCTTTGCATGAGCAATAAACCAGATTCTTGAATTACCAACAATTCTAAAAACCATCTAATTTCTACAAAGTCTAAATCTCTCTTGTACACAACTTAACTTTAATGGGAATTTAATTCCTATTCAGATTATGCAATTTTATGGTTGACAATGCATCAAGGATCATCTATCCATCTTATAAATTGGCAACAAAGAGACATTTAAAAAGCTACTTGTGACTTTAAAATGTCTTTGTGTCAATGTCTGGTTTGTATTCATTACTGCATGTTTATTAAATTGTGAAAACTGATATAAAGAGATAGGTCTGTTAATATATGTTGTATAGGTGTCAGTGGTGAAACCTGTCAACGCATCTGCATCTGCCTGTATCATTACCCAATAAGGTCCTGTTCAGGGACTACTTTAACCTCACCTAAAATCCATATGATAATCTGTTATGGCACCAGCTCGCTCTACAGCTCCATGATTTACGGTTTTGCGTCAGCCCCAGCCCTCCTGCACAGCGAAGTTAAATGACCCGAAAATAACATTAATATGTAGCAGGGTCTGATGGAGTACCGTACAGGAGGGGTGGTCTGCGGCGTCGGCTTTCACCCACAGGAATATAAACTTGAGAGTCAGCATGGGTCAAGAGGCGGCATCAACTCTACAGCTGAAGTGCACAGCAGACAGAAGAGAAGTGGAAACCATCCTCAGGCTAAAGATGATTTCATTTGAAGTGACCAGAAGATTAATGTTGAATGAAATACTGGATGATAATAAAATAACTGTTTGACAAACACATCAGAATGCAATTTCTGTTCATAACTGCCTTTTAGGCAATTTCACTTTATTAAGAGAGAGAGGCTTAATTTCTTGGCAAGAACATGATAATATATTGCCATATGATTGTTCTCCTTTCTGAAAGATGAGATTTCAGTATCAATTCAGTTCATTTGCTCTGGAATAAGTCACAGATATGAACTAATAGTAGAGGCAGTTGTTTACCATCCACTGAATGAATTAACTGAAAGAGAGACAAAGATAAAAATAAAAGGTAAAAAAAGTAAAAATAATAAGAAATAGATCAACTTAAACAATTATGTTTTTCTCTCTATAGCACTCAATTAATATTTTTCAATTTTGAAAAAATGAAGCATTATTTAAATTTAGTAATGTGTAATAAATGTGTAATAATTAAAGGAAACACTTCACAAATATGGTTCAAATTCTTATAATTTTGGGGTCAGTATTTTTTTTTTTTAAGGAATTAATACTATTAAGACTCAACAAGAATTAATTAAATTCATCAAAACATTTATGATGTTACAACAGATTACAAATAAATGCTGAACTTTCAGTTCATCAAAGAATCCTGGGGGGGGGGGCCTGTTTTCATAAAAATATTGTATTCAACATTATAATAAAAAATGTTTCTTGAACACAAAGTCAACATATTAGAGTGAATTCTGAAGGATCATGTGACACTGAAGACTGGCGTAATGATGCTGAAAATTCAGCTTTGCCATCACAGGAATCAATTTTAAAACATTAAAATAGAAAACAGTTAATTTAATAATATTTAATGATATTAATATTTATTAATAATATTGATTTAATAATATTTCACAATACTGTTTTTACTGTATTTTTGATAAAATGAATACAGCCTTGGTGACCACAAGAGATGTTTTTCTTTCAAAAGCATAAAAAAAAAAAATCTTACTTACATTTGGTAGTGGCAGTAAATATAAATATATCATATAAATATATCAATAAATCATAAATATATTTAAATAAGTAGCAGTCACTTAGTAGATATTATTATCCATTCGTTTGTTCTTCTGGAGTTACCTGGGATCTTGCGTAAGGGCAAATATTGATTGAGTTATGAATTTCCAGTTATGAATTTCCAGTTACGAGCCCTAAGCTTTAACCAATACACCACACTTGACTCATGTACTCATTCACTCACTGACTCACTCCTCCTTTCTTTCAGATGACAGAACCAGCTCAAGACACGGAGTGATTTCTGTGGCAGCCGCACAGCACTGAGCGTGAAGAAGTCCTTTTACACACAGCCTGCGAGATGTGTGGTCTGAAGGGCGCTATCCCATTCCTCTCTCTTTGTGTTGTGTGTGTAAGCTCACTGTGTGTTTGGCCAGAACAGACACACACACACACACACACACAC
This sequence comes from Aspiorhynchus laticeps, assembly GCA_023376895.1. NCBI lineage: Eukaryota > Metazoa > Chordata > Actinopteri > Cypriniformes > Cyprinidae > Aspiorhynchus > Aspiorhynchus laticeps. The sequence continues at coordinate 28,130 of JALXFT010004299.1, read as the reverse complement.
ACACATTACAGCAACAACTGTTCCATGTGAGTAAATCATTGTATGGATGTTCAGGAAGTTTGTGTTGGGATCAGGGTGGGATGGCTGGATTAGCGTTAAGACAGTAATACGCTGGAATGCATCAGGGTTTTATCAGAATTGCAGGCTGATCTGTCCCATGACAACAGGTGCCGGTGTCTGAGACACCTGTAGACCTGATGCATTTTTTAGAAGTGGAAAAATTGTGCTTTCTTATGATTTTGCCTTTCAAAAGAGGCCAGTGTTTAACATTTACAACCGATTTTCAGTCATAAAGCAATTTAAAATCATAAATGTTTACTCAAATATTTATATTTTGTCCTGTCTTTTTCACTTTTGCATTTGTTGATTTGTATCTGATATTCAAAGAAGTTTGGTGACACATTTGTGGTGAATAGTCAAGCGAAATCTCCTGCGGCGTGTTTAAGAAGCCGAGACGACTGGTTAAAAACACGTTTCCATCGAGCAGTCGCAGATGTCTATGAAAAAAAGAGATCCTGACACACAGCTGCTGCCCAAATCTGCCTTGAGTCAACGGACGAACTGCGTCACACACTTCGCACATTCCATTCAAAGTCACTTTTATGCATGCAAACACTGATCAGAACAAAATCCCTATTAGGTATAATTTTTGACTGAAAAAATGAATAAATACATTTTATTTGATGTTTTAGACAGCGTTGGAGGACATGAGCATGGAAATACTTGTGGAGGAGGCCCGGATGTCAGTTCCCCCTCTTGCCCCCTCTACAGAATGGACCTCCAAGCAGCATGACATTGCTCCATCAATCTGTGTTTAAAGAGCAGTGTGTGTCCGCAGTGCAGCATGTTAACAGGCATCTCTCTCTCTTTCTCTTCATGTTCAGGCAGGCACACACAAAAACCCACATATGCTTGCATGCTCATCTATTTGTGTTTCCATCACTCTTGTTCGTGCGCGCGCACACACACACACACACACACAGATCTCCCTCGCTGTCTTATCTTTTACCAGAAGCTTTGTGAACACAAGAGCACTTGTCAGCCATCACAATATCAAACCAAACATTCGGCTGCTGTCACTCAAAGAGCAGTATCTATCTGTCCATTGCAATGAGATCTACTTGTAGCTTTCACATCAGATCTCCATTCTACATCTGTTTTAAAGGTCACTGGGGTTAGAGCCATGACAGAGAGAACATTCACTGAGATGCAACTTCAAATTTGGCCCAAATTCATACCCTGAACCCTTTCCCCCTCTCTCTTCCTCTAATTTTCTGTCCTCTTTCCATAAATTTTATACGAGTATAAAAATGACTCAATACTCCATGTTGATATATATATATATATATATGTAGGACAGTTATTATAGTAGATAACAAAATATTAAACCAAGTGGCATTTACAAACCCGATTCCAAAAAAGTTGGGACACTGTACAAATTGTGAATAAAAACAGAATGCAATGATGTGGAAGTTTCAAATTTCAATATTTTATTCAGAATACAACATAGATGACATATCAAATGTTTAAACTGAGAAAATGTATCATTTTAAGGGAAAAATAAGTTGATTTTAAATTTCATGGCATCAACACATCTCAAAAAAGTTGGGACAAGGCCATGTTTACCACTGTGTGGCATCCCCTCTTCTTTTTATAACAGTCTGCAAACGTCTGGGGACCGAGGAGACAAGTTGCTCAAGTTTAGGAATAGGAATGTTGTCCCATTCTTGTCTAATACAGGCTTCTAGTTGCTCAACTGTCTTAGGTCTTCTTTGTCGCATCTTCCTCTTTATGATGCGCCAAATGTTTTCTATGGGTGAAAGATCTGGACTGCAGGCTGGCCATTTCAGTACCTGGATCCTTCTTCTACGCAGCCATGATGTTGTAATTGATGCAGTATGTGGTCTGGCATTGTCATGTTGGAAAATGCAAGGTCTTCCCTGAAAGAGACGACGTCTGGATGGGAGCATATGTTGTTCTAGAACTTGGATATACCTTTCAGCATTGATGGTGCCTTTCCAGATGTGTAAGCTGCCCATGCCACACGCACTCATGCAACCCCATACCATCAGAGATGCAGGCTTCTGAACTGAGCGCTGATAACAACTTGGGTTGTCCTTGTCCTCTTTAGTCCGGATGACATGGCGTCCCAGTTTTCCAAAAAGAACTTCAAATTTTGATTCGTCTGACCACAGAACAGTTTTCCACTTTGCCACAGTCCATTTTAAATGAGCCTTGGCCCAGAGAAAACGCCTGCGCTTCTGGATCATATTTAGATATGGCTTCTTTTTTGACCTATAGAGTTTTAGCCGGCAACGGCGAATGGCACGGTGGATTGTGTTCACCGACAATGTTTTCTGGAAGTATTCCTGAGCCCATGTTGTGATTTCCATTACAGTAGCATTCCTGTATGTGATGCAGTGCCATCTAAGGGCCCGAAGATCACGGGCATCCAGTATGGTTTTCCGGCCTTGACCCTTACGCACAGAGATTGTTCCAGATTCTCTGAATCTTTGGATGATATTATGCACTGTAGATGATGATAACTTCAAACTCTTTGCAATTTTTCTCTGAGAAACTCCTTTCTGATATTGCTCCACTATTTTTCGCCGCAGCATTGGGGGAATTGGTGATCCTCTTCCCATCTTGACTTCTGAGAGACACTGCCACTCTGAGAGGCTCTTTTTATACCCAATCATGTTGCCAATTGACCTAATAAGTTGCAAATTGGTCCTCCAGCTGTTCCTTATATGTACATTTAACTTTTCCGGCCTCTTATTGCTACCTGTCCCAACTTTTTTGGAATGTGTAGCTCTCATGAAATCCAAAATGAGCCAATATTTGGCATGACATTTCAAAATGTCTCACTTTCAACATTTGATATGTTATCTATATTCTATTGTGAATAAAATATAAGTTTATGAGATTTGTAAATTATTGCATTCCTTTTTTATTCACAATTTGTACAGTGTCCCAACTTTTTTTGGAATCGGGTTTGTACTTTGAAGCAAAATATCAAACGCATATTTTTTTCACCAAAGCATTTCATAAAACAAAGTTTGTTAGGTATTCTGAACATTTCTGCACATTTCAGAGATTTATACTAAATTAATATAAAATACACTTGAGTACACCTATTTTAACCTGAGCTTCAGTCAGTTGGTGAGAACTGAGGCCAAGTTGGATAACAGTAATTGCAAGCATTGCTTATAAAATTTACACTACCATCCAAAATAAATGAATGCTTTAATTCAGCAAGGACATATCAAATTGTTAAAAAATGGCAGTAAAGACATTTATAAAGATTTCTGTTTCAAATAAATGCTGTCCTTTTTAACTTTCGGTAACACTTTAATTTGATAGTCCACTTTAGACATTGTACTAACAGTAAGTAACTTTGCAACTACATGTCAACTAGCAGTCATTAGAGTATTAGTAGACTGTCTGCTTAATAACTTCTAACACTTTATTTTGATGGGTCCACAACATACAACATACTGACTATGAGAAACTTTGCAAGTATATGTCAACTTATTCTACTAACCCTAAACCTACCCTACTGAGAGTTAGTAAATATGTAGTTGCAAATTAATGAGAATTAGTTGACATGTAGTTGGCATGTAGTTACAAAGTTACTTATAGTTAGTAGAATGTCTAAAGTGGACTATCAAAATAAAGTGTAACCGAACTCTCTATTCATTAAAGAATCCAGAAAAAGTATCAAGAGTTTCCACAAAAATATTAAGCACAACTGTTTTCAACACTGATAATAATAAATATTTCTTCACCACCAAATCAGCATATTACAATGATTCAAAGGATCATGTGACACTGAAGACTGAAGTAAAAAATCGGCTGGAAAACAGCTATTTTTATATATTTATATATACACTGATAAGCCAAAACATCAGTGTATATGTTTTTTTTTTAACATGCACTCTTTCATTCTTTCATTCACAAGATCATTCAACAGTGTATTCCCTATATTCCTCACGTAATGAGCTGATCATATTAGGCTGCTCTTATTTATAAGCCCTAAATGCTTTAATGGGGTTGGCTGACCAACTGGTTTTCCATTAGTGTAAACATAGGCAACAGGTCGATCCTCCACTCATTAGCCATTACCCTCAAGTCATTAACTCCAGCAGTCGATCACAATGGTGCAGAGTTCAAGTAAACACAAACCGTCTCGTACTGAAGAATCTTAATTAGTGAAGGCTTACACCACACTAACAAGACAGTTACAGGATCGCTGGATATTGTTTTGACAATGTGTATATACTTCTAAATAAATAAATAGATAAACAGTTCTTCAAACAGTAAGATAAATAAGTATTGTTATAATTTAGAGATGTTATAGAAATACAGTTTTGACAAAGTCAGTTGGTGCACACTTAGTCTCAGATCAGAGGCAGGAAAATAATGATGAAATGCCTGTCTAGTGTATTTTTCATGTAACAGTTTTGTCATTTACACTGTAGCGTACTGTGCTAACATGCGAAATGCCTGAACGCTTCAGCACATATTACAATACAAAAAAACAAACACACACGTAAATAGATTAAACAGAATCTGCCATACTCCAGGGATCGTCCTGAGAGATGCTGGAAAGCTGCAAACCTGCTTGAGAATATTTGCAAAGGTAAACCCAGAGGAATAAGAGAGGCAACATGGGAGACGCTAGAAAAAAAGCAACGTGAAGCAAAAAACAATGTGGGGTCTGGAAACACAGACGTTCAGAGACACTTATACAGACTCGGGGGGTGTACAGAAACTCCCTGCCAGATGTGGATGCACACCACGTAATTTCACAAAAACTAACTCTACCCAGTCAACATGAACCGACGAGTAGCCGTTCACTCATGTGCTTCAAACTACATAATATTCCCAAACAGTGAAAACAAATTTAGGGGTAATGTCAGCACTTGCAATATTGTCAGAAGCTGATGACAGCACTGAAGAGAAACGGCATCAGAGAGCTCTCGTAGTTCTTGTCAAAACTGCTTTCATGCTTTCTATTGTTTTGAAAACTTCCAACAAAGATTATTTTACTAGCAAAGGGTCTTGTACAAGTGTGTAATGATATATGCATATTGCTTCAAATTCAATGCCCCTCAGCTGTTAAAGTGATGGTTTACCAAAAAAAATGAAAGATCTGTCATCATTTACTCAACCTCACGTCATTCTTCACACTAAGAAAAACATGGTTCTTTTATAGGAATAATTGTCTAAAATTAAAACGTCTTGTTTCACAAGAGGTTAATTGATGAACCGAAGCCATGAAGATTACTTGTGGATTATTATGATGTTTTTATCAGCTATTTGGACTCACATTCTGACGGCACCCATTCACTGCAGAGGATCCATTGGTGAGCAAGTGATGTAATGCTAAATTTCTCCAAACCTGTTCCCATGAAGAACAAACTCATCTACATCTCTGATGGTCTGAGGGAGAGTAAATTTTCAGCCAATTTTCATATTTGGGTGAACTGTCCCTTTAAGAACTGTTAAGAAAGGTTCTTTTGGGAACCACCAATGGTTGTTCTATGGCATGGCGGAAAAACAAACAAACAAAAAAAACTTAATTTGGTACTTTTATTTTTAAAGTAATTTTCAAAACAACACTGGATAGCCTACAGATACTTTTTTAAATTATTATTAGGTCTGGAACAAGATGAGGATGAGTAAATGATAACAGTATGTTATTTCTTGGGTGAACTACCTCTTTAAGTTACAGACTAATTATCAATAACATATTATTGAAAAATGGCTGTCCATATAGGACTAGGTCTTCTATTGATGACAATGTAAAATAAATATTTTCTTTGCTCTTGGATGAGATTATTGAGTGCCCAAAAACAAGGAGCGTAATTATTTATTTGATGTGTACACACATTCATCTGATGCAAAGCAATTGAGCGCTGTTTTCATGTTTAAGCCTGACTAAGTAAATAGATCACGTGATTGGATTGCAAAGGATTTGTAAAGGACACCAAATCAGTATTGATTTTTTTCTAAACCAATCAGTGAAGTGGTTCGATGAAAAAAAGTCTAATTAAAAAGTAATAAATAAAACATTTCATCACTTTGAGAGGAAGTTTGTTGAATCTGACTGAACTAGAACGATGCATCTGTTTTGTGGTGCTTCACATGTGATGTCTGGGACATGTCCGAAGTCTGTGAGAGTGTGTGAATATCAGTTTGCCGCACAATGAGTGTGTGTCTGTGTGGCATTAAGATACATCTGCATCAGTTTAACCCATTGGGAGCGTTTCTCACCAAGTAGCTGTGCTTTCAGCTCTGGGTCGGCACAAATCATCTGGACAGCCAGGAGCGTGAAATCTCTCCAGGCCTCTTTTCTAACACTCTCTGCCCTCTGCAGGCCTAGATAAACGGCTCTGCTTTAGTGTCTGCTGCCTGATCTGCCCAGTATCCAGTCTTAGCTGGCTGCTCATTATTGATGTTGTTGTGATGGTCTCTCTTTTGTAATCTGATCAGAAAGCTGTTCCTGTCATCTGCTCTAAAAACTTTAAAGAACTAGCTAACCTGATAGTTTAGCACCTGATGCAGATTAAAGTTGATACTGATATTCATCAATTTAATAGTTCTGTAATGCTTATACAATGTGTCTCATATTCTTAAGTCTAAATAGTGAAACTATGATTATGCACAGAAAGGGGCCCTATAACCTGCTTTCAAAAATAAATATAAATCTGTATGAAAACGTAAGTACATAAGTATAAAATGTACAAACCCGATTCCAAAAAAGTTGGGACACTGTACAAATTGTGAATAAAAAAGGAATGCAATAATTTACAAATCTCATAAACTTATATTTTATTCACAATAGAATATAGATAACATATCAAATGTTGAAAGTGAGACATTTTGAAATGTCATGCCAAATATTGGCTCATTTTGGATTTCATGAGAGCTACACATTCCAAAAAAGTTGGGACATGTAGCAATAAGAGGCCGGAAAAGTTAAATGTACATATAAGGAACAGCTGGAGGACCAATTTGCAACTTATTAGGTCAATTGGCAACATGATTGGGTATAAAAAGAGCCTCTCAGAGTGGCAGTGTCTCTCAGAAGTCAAGATGGGAAGAGGATCACCAATTCCCCCAATGCTGCGGCGAAAAATAGTGGAGCAATATCAGAAAGGAGTTTCTCAGAGAAAAATTGCAAAGAGTTTGAAGTTATCATCATCTACAGTGCATAATATCATCCAAAGATTCAGAGAATCTGGAACAATCTCTGTGCGTAAGGGTCAAGGCCGGAAAACCATACTGGATGCCTGTGATCTTCGGACCCTTAGACGGCACTGCATCACATACAGGAATGCTACTGTAATGGAAATCACAACATGGGCTCAGGAATACTTCCAGAAAACATTGTCGGTGAACACAATCCACCGTGCCATTCGCCGTTGCCGGCTAAAACTCTATAGGTCAAAAAAGAAGCCATATCTAAACATGATCCAGAAGCGCAGGCGTTTTCTCTGGGCCAAGGCTCATTTAAAATGGACTGTGGCAAAGTGGAAAACTGTTCTGTGGTCAGATGAATCAAAATTTGAAGTTCTTTTTGGAAAACTGGGACGCCATGTCATCCGGGCTAAAGAGGACAAGGACAACCCAAGTTGTTATCAGCGCTCAGTTCAGAAGCCTGCATCTCTGATGGTATGGGGTTGCATGAGTGCGTGTGGCATGGGCAGCTTACACATCTGGAAAGGCACCATCAATGCTGAAAGGTATATCCAAGTTCTAGAACAACATATGCTCCCATCCAGACGTCGTCTCTTTCAGGGAAGACCTTGCATTTTCCAACATGACAATGCCAGACCACATACTGCATCAATTACAACATCATGGCTGCATAGAAGAAGGATCCGGGTACTGAAATGGCCAGCCTGCAGTCCAGATCTTTCACCCATAGAAAACATTTGGCGCATCATAAAGAGGTAGATGCGACAAAGAAGACCTAAGACAGTTGAGCAACTAGAAGCCTGTATTAGACAAGAATGGGACAACATTCCTATTCCTAAACTTGAGCAACTTGTCTCCTCGGTCCCCAGACGTTTGCAGACTGTTATAAAAAGAAGAGGGGATGCCACACAGTGGTAAACATGGCCTTGTCCCAACTTTTTTGAGATGTGTTGATGCCATGAAATTTAAAATCAACTTATTTTTCCCTTAAAATGATACATTTTCTCAGTTTAAACATTTGATATGTCATCTATGTTGTATTCTGAATAAAATATTGAAATTTGAAACTTCCACATCATTGCATTCTGTTTTTATTTGTACAGTGTCCCAACTTTTTTGGAATCGGGTTTGTATTTATAAAATTATTAAATAAAAATATAACTTTAAAATATATTATTTTAATAAATAAATAAACCAGTAACCTAGAAGATAATAAATATATAATTTTATTTATTGATTTTTAAAAAAAAATAAACTATTTTAATGATTTAAACAAACAACCAAAACAACATAAGAAATCTAGAAGATAATAAATATATTATTTTATTAAAAACTTAATTTTGTTAGGGTTAGGGAAAAACTTACATAATTAATTTTGTTTTAAATGAATGAATGAATGAATATATTACCTTCTTGATTATGTGTTAATATTTTAAAATAAATTATTTTAATGATTTAAACAAAAAAAAGTAATCTAGAATAATAAATACAGATATAATAATAATAAATATAATAAATATAGTAATCTAGAATAATAATCTAGAAAATAAATGTATTTTATTTATTAAATAATTTATGACAAAAAAGAAAGACAAGAAAGAAAGAAAATGTATAATAAAATATTTATTATCTTCTAGATTCATGTTTTAAAATAAATAATTTTAATGATTTAAAAAAAACACAAAAAAAACTGTCATTCAGAAGATGATACATATATTTCATTAAAGAAAGAAAGAAAGAAAGAATGATCTAGAAGATAATATACACTTGTGCCCTACTCCCAAAAGACAGGATTCCATAGTCCTATCATAGTCTGACACCTTGAGTTACAACGTGCAGTGAGCAAAAGCAATCAATTACATCCAAGCATTTAATCCTCTCATAATCCATGGTGTTAGTGTGGTATTAGTTCCCACAGGGGTGACTAGACATCCCTGCTCCCTAGAGTCCCTTTCCATTGACAGCATCTACTTCAACTTCCCTGAAAACCTCACTGGAGACCAATGTGAGACCCATTTTTGGGTCAGTGGGTCAGAGGTTAAGCAGGAGGACATACGATGACAAACTGAATTTGACTGACAGCGTTTAAAAAACACATCGTCTCGGTACTGTGAAAGCACTGAAAAGGGGTCCTATATAGGAATAGTTCACCCAAAAATGAAAATGCGCTGAATATTTACCCACTCTCAGGCCAGGATGTAGACGAGTTTGTTTCTTCACTGGAACAGATTTGGAGAAATAAAGCATGACATCACTTGCTCACCAATGGATCCTCTGCAGTGAATGGGTGCCGTCAGAATGAGAGTCCAAACAGCTGATAAAAACATCACAATGATACACAAGTAATCCATACCACTCCAGTCCATCAATTAATTGAACAGCTAATTGAAAAGCTGTGTGATTGTAAGAAACAACGCCATCATTTATCACAACTCCATCTTTATTTTAAATTTAAAGCATTCTTTCCGGCCAAAATACCAGTCCATAATCCATAATTATGGGGGGAAAAATTTGAAAAAGTCCACCCCTGTGGTCCTCACACATCAAAATCCACTGACATATTAGTTTAGAATTACTTTAGCTTGTACATGGTGCTTATATCTGTGTATATTTCTCTCCTGATTTAGACAAAATTACTTTTTCACTGAAGAAAGTAATTTTATAGATAGGTGACTCATATTTTTGAGCCCAAAACAATGGATTGAAGTTAAAAATGCCTGTTTCAAACATGCAGCTTTTCACTTCACAAGATGGTATTTGATGGACTGTCATGTTTTAGATTATTGAAATGGTTTCATCAGCCATTTGGACTCACATTCTGACGGCACCCATTCACTGCAGAGGATCCAGTGGTGAACAAATGATGGAAAGCTACATTTATCCAAATCTGTTCTGATGGGAAAAAAAAACAAACAACAACAACAAAAACCTCAACTGCATCTTTGATGGCCTGAGGGTGAGTAACATTTTCAGCAGTTTTTAATTTTTAGGTGAACTATTCCTTTAATGATTTTCGATAGACCCAAATGTTATTCTAAGAATTTAGCCATTCATCTCTTATTCTGTTAATACAGACTATGCACCAAACTGAAGCCACTGAGAAGAATCAGATCACTTCAGCTGTGTGTCAGGAGGCTGACGGCTAAAATATGGTGACAATATGGTGCTGCTCCTGAAAGGAAGTAGTACGCAGTATGGTATTTTTCTTCATGAATTGCCTGCAACATGACCCTCCCTTCAACCAGAGCTTCATATGTTTACTCACAGGGAAGCTCTGCAGCTACCAGTGTTCCCACTGATTGAGATAGTGCTATCTTTGGCTATTGGGATGGATGGCTTGATGTCCTAATAGAACACAGGTGTGTGTTTGTGTTAGCTTTCGGGCCCCACTGAGAAGAGAAGGGTGAAAAGTTGAACCACATGGACCGGGCTGATAATGAGGAGACTGTATGAGTTTGGCTCTCAGATGAACAGAAACGTACAATGTACAACTACTTTGTCATTTTGTCATTATAATTTGTGTAGAGACAGTAAAAATGAAGAGCATGCCATTTTTATGTCATTTTAAATTTGTAATGAGCTCAGGAACAGTGATGTGCATGCTAAACTGATGTCACATATACTCATTATCATTCAACAGTTAGCACATAAAATCAGCTCGGCCTACAGGGTATATCACCTATTCCTTGTTTTGATATTTTCCAGATTACATGCACAATGTTAGACAATTATGCTTAATACTCTGATGAAATGTAAGGTCATGTAAACACCATAAACAGCGTTCCTTTGTCAGGGAAAGGTCATACAGTTTAAACATATCACAGAAACGTTTTGTTCTTGTCTCTTAGTTGTACATGTAAGCACACTCATCGTCTTGTCCATATTTAAAAAGTGAATTCTAAAACTCTATATACGGAATCACAGTCAGAAATTAATTTTAAAGGCAAAGTATCCATGATTGAAAGAAAGAATGAATGAATGAATGAATGAATGAATGAATGAATGAATGAATGCATTCCAAAGTCATGGGTTTGATTGCCAGGGAATGTATGAACTGATAAAATGTATGCCTTGAATGCAATGTAAGTTGCTTTGGATAAAACAAAGTAAACAAACAAACAATCAAACAAACAAATAAATAGATAATATAAAAAAAAAAAACAACAACCAGCAAACAAACAAACAAACATAAAAGTATGTTCCTGTAGCAATGCAATGTAAGTCATTTTGGATAAAAAAATGCAAGTAAATAAAACAAAAACAAAAACAAATTAACAATCAAAAGTATTTTCCTGTAGCAATGCAAAGGTAACGGGTTTGATTCCCATGGAATGCATGAACTGATAAAATGTATGCCTTGAAAGTAATGTAAGTCACTTTGGATAAAAAAAGCAAGTAAACAAAACAAACAAACACATAAATATATGTTTCTGTAGAAATGCCAGTGTCATGGGTTTGAGTCTCAGGGAATGCATGAACTAATAAAATGTATGCCTTGAATACATGTAGCTTTGGATACAACAAAGCATGTAAGAAAGCAAGTAAATACAAAAAAATAACATAAATAAACAGCATCAAAAGTTGAGAAAATATTAATTACATTAACAGTATACCATACATACTGTTCATTCATGACAAAACAAGTTTTGAATAAAGTTTTGGATCTGTGATCCTGGTTAATGTTTTAGCACTATTTCACATTTGTCAGTATAATCTGTTAACAGGCCTGAGCATCTCTTGATGTGGAACGAAGCCCCTGGCCAAATTCTAAATCAACCCAGTGACATTCCTGGCTTGTTAATCAATCTGTCTCAAATCGGTTAAAATAGCAGAACAGTCATGACCATTTTACAGAGGCTTTTAAAATAAATTTGGACAGGACGATGATGATGATGTCATAACCATTTTCAAATGTATGCATGCACAAGTGCACATGCTCAAATAATTGTCACATACAGTAAATGCATGCATTTCAATGATCAATGATCTTAAAAAAGCTGATCCGCTTGCGGTTATTGATATTTGTCTGCTGTGCTAGATACTTCTCTCACAGTTATTTTCTTTCAATTTCATTATTTTTTAAACACAATTTTTGTCAAATAAGAGAGCCCACTGTTTGCTGTTCTCTCAACTGTTTGTCTCTCTAAGTATCTTTCCCAGGCAGGAAGCCCTAAGACAGAGGAACTGAAGGGCATTACCACACTGCATTCATCAGACCAACTTACCAGTCCACACACACACACACTGCTAATGAACTGGTGAGCGATGTTTATGTGGAATCACTTACCAGCCAGGCAGATCACTAACAGATGCCTGCTGGCATACGAGCAAGTGGTGGAGCCACACTGGCCACTGCTCTGATTCCAGCATATGAAAGAATGGAATGTCAAAGTGCTCCCTGATCTCTTAGCCAGACTGTCCACCTCTCTATGTCACACCTTACAAATGTCTCTTAAAGGGACAGTTCACCTAAAATAAACACATTTGGAAGTGTTCACTTGTTTTTGTAAATGCTTTTTATATAAATACATATCTTGGTATGGGATACAATATTACAAGATAAAATTAAGTTTTGTTGTTATTTTGTTTGTTTGAATGAAATTTGATTTCAGATGGAAACAAACTGGCTTTGGTGTGTGTGTGTGTGTGTGTGTGTGTGTGTGTGTGTGTGTGTATATATATATGTTATATATGTATATATGTATGTGTGTATATACAACCCAAATTCCGGAAATGTTGGGACGTTTTTTTAAAATTTGAATAAAATGAAAACTAAATGAATTTCAAATCACATGAGCCAATGTTTCATTCACAATAGAACATAGATAACATACCAAATGTATATATACACACACTCCAATCAACAACATGAGTTGGCTTAACCAATAGAGTTCCCAATGGAAGACACGGAGAGTGTTCAAGAAACCTGTTTGAAGGCAGTGATCATTTTTGCAGTTATGCTTAGTGATGCAGAAGTTGCATACACCCATTTTAATGAAGAAAATAGTGTTGACAAGACAGACTAAAAAACTTTTAGGCTATTGCTTTAAAGTCAGGGATCCGTATAGAAATGTAATGATCATGTTTGTTTGCATGTGGCCTCCTTATGCCTGTGTTTAGAGTAACTTCAGGGATCGAAGATGAGCATGAAAGGAAATTATGATGAGCTCAATACTCCAAATGTCAGAATCTGCTTTAAATTACACTGGGAGCAATATCAGTCCATGCTGCTTCTCCCTGCGCTGGGTTCACGACTTCCTTCCAAAACACGGCCAAGTGAGGAGAAGAGAGCGGGCAGAAATCATTAAAGTTCTCTTTTGACGTATGGGACATGGCAGTTATGCTAATTCACAGTCTTTTGGCAGCCTCTTTTGCCTCTCTGTCCTCTTTGAGGAATGTTTGGTTAAGGGATGGATGGAAATCTAATGTGTGATTGCGGGACAAATGAAGTTTGAATATTGGATTAAATGGAAGTTGTTTGTGTTTGTCTGAGTTAGTGGCATTTGGGGTTTGACTTTTGGACAGTAAGCTACTGCGAGCACAGTGAGAAAAGCTCTGCTTTCAGCAACCTTTACTCCAGTCTTCAGGGTCACATGATCCTTCACATTTCACTTGTCTTATTATTATCAATGTTGAAAACAGTTGTGCTACTAATAATATTATTATTTCTTTTTTTTTGTGGTGACTTGATTTTTTATTTATTTATTTTTTAATCATATTTCATGAACAGAAAGTTCAAAAGAACAGCATTCATTGGAAAAAAAAATGTTTTTGGTAATATATTAAAATGTATTTATTGTAATTTTTTATCAATACAATGCATCTTTGCAGAATAAAAGTATAATTAATTAAATAAATATTTTACTCCCAACTGTCGAACGATAGTTTACAGTATATTTTTAAGTTGAAGGTAATAATGTCTGAGATGCTCAAACAAATAGTCAATGCTTCAAAACACCAGAGAGTCTCAATGTTTATACTTTTTGGCAAAGTTTTATGACTTATACTTGTTTCTGCATATAATCGAGAGTAAATTTAAAAAAAAAAAAAAAAATGCACAAATCACTTTTAATTTGACTATTACAGAGTTCTCCAAATTATTAGTTGCAATGACAGAACCCATTGAAAATGTATGTTGCATCATTAAAAAAAAGGCAGGGTGCATCTTTGCAACACATGCAGAAAACATGTGAATAGACTGGTTCAGATCACTGTCTTATCCTAATTCATTTGTCAGGACTCATCTGATGTAAATATTGTTATTGCACCACTCCATCCCATCTGTCTGTCTCTAGTTCACTCGTTGTCAATTTCTACATCCCATATTCATATACTATCCACATGCCCTATATTTAAGATTGGCAGGCTCAATTGCATGCACATGCTTAAGAGTCAACTTTGCTTAATTTTAGGAGTTAAGCCTTGCTACAGGATCGTGATCCCAACTCAGACTTAGTAAATGTATTCATCCTCTTCCCCAAGACAAACAAATTGTCTATATGAAAACCAAAAAGCACTTCACAGGCACATCTGCTCATAGAGAGCCACTCGTTTCTGGAGTGCAACTTTTACAAAAAAACAGGCATAAGAGAATAATAAGTGTGGTGGAATTTGTGTCAGGCCAGCTCAGGAAAATAAGATATCATGTCTTCCTGTCAGCCTTATATCAGCCCCGCAGATTCAAACCCAAATGCCTCATCTCCATGCAACCTCCTAAAGCAGTCTGCCAGAGTCAGGGGTTCAGCCAAAGTTCACGTCTACAACCACTAAACAGCTCTCGCTTTCTCACTTTCCTTCTATCTGCCTGTCTGTCTGTCTATCTATCTAATCTCTCTCTGTCTCTGTCTCTCTCTGTGTCTGTCTGTCTGTCTGTCTGTCTGTCTATCATTCCATCCTTCCTTCCTTCCTTCCTTCCTTCCTTCCTTCCTTAAATTTAATTCAATTTAATTTTATTGTTGGAATTTCTTCCAAAAATTGTTTCGCATCCCATAGTGTTTACTGTCTAACATTAATCACATCAATACACATTACACAATAAACAATACAACACACACACACACACACACGCAAAAATGGAGATGACTGAGACTTTGGATCAAGAAGCTGAATGACAGGAAGGTGAATATACTGAATTGCAATTCTAAGTAAATACAACAGCCACAAAACAAAGGAATCTGTCCAATTGTGATAAAATATAAATAATTATATAATCTTTATTTATATTTATTTATTTTTACAAATTGTACTTATTTATACCCTATTATGTAGAACACATTTCTTTTCAGAAACATTTTTCTCTAAATTCAAGTTCAGTACTGACAAAACAAGCTATCAAAACTGCTTTTAAATATAATTTGCACCAAATTGTTACTTTTTATCATATACCAGTGCTTGGCTGCATGCATAAACGCTTGAAGCTGGAATATACTGGAGCATTACGGGAAAAGAATCTTCAATCTTTGTCCTAATTGAAATATTTTATTATTTGCATATATTTGCATAAATACACACACACCCATACACAAACTCACACACAATGTGCATTACATTCATATACATCTAAACAAATTATGCATATTTCAGACCCATTAAACCATGCCTAAGATGAGCATTTTCATTTAAACTAAAATCATCTGACTACCATAAAGAGCTGAATCATCTTTAAATAAATAGGAAAGTAAAAAGTATGGGATCCCTGACACTTTAACCAAACTCTTTATTATAGTAACAGGAAGGGACTGCTCATATAGTGAGGTTTCAGTAAGATTCAATCTCAAAGCCCATCTCAAGTCATTGTTTTACTATGCAAACCCACTACTGAGAAAGCTGGATTTCTGTTGCCCAATCCCTGGAACATGCTTTCAATTTTCTTAAATCAAATACGTCATTAAAAGCGACATATCAATGTCCATATTGATACTATTAAAGGGCAAAGACAAGAGTGACTTTAATATATGCTGAGGTCTGTCTAAGTATAGATCGGGTCACTTTCTCCTCTCTGCTATACATTACCAAGATAGATACGCTATGTTCGATGTCAGATCAAATAGACCACGGTAATACCTTACAATGCAGTATCCCAACATCTGCACAGTTGCATACTCTGAACAAACTAGCTTTGAACAAACATTTCTAAGTTGAAGCTGAATTCCACAGCAGAGCTGTTTTTTATAGAAAGCTTGTTCATTTGTCTCAGGGCAAGTAGCAGTGTGTATTTAAGGGACCATAGGGGTTAAAACAGTCAAATACAATCAAAGTGAATTCCTGTCATCCAAAACATATGCAATCTGACTGTGCAGAATTATGAAAAATTGGCGATTTAAGTGAATTTTGGGTCACACTTTAGTTTAGGGACAAATTCACTGTTAACCAGTTTTGGGCTAGTTACTCAAATAATGTAATATATTACTCATTACTAGTTACTCCTTTCAAAAGTAAGTGTTACTTTACTTATTACTTTCTGGTAACAGTAATTAGTTACACTACTAGTTACATTACTTTTTCTTCCCGCCCCACATAAGTTGTAACTGTGTATCTTCCACATAAAAGTTGCTAACAACATATTTCTGCCTCATCATTTGACCAAAATCCACATCGGATCGCAGTTATTACAAACACTCAATAATTAATAGTGACATTCAAGTAGAAGTGTTGTATTAATCTAATTAATTGTCATGTGTAGCTTGAAGCTAATTGTAATTGCTCCGTTATCCATATACGTTTATATTTCATTATGTATTTCATCAAATCTCATAAGCTTGTAAGAAACTGTTTGATTTTCCAAAAAGATTTTTAATTCTAGTAATATAATGTACCACATGCTGATCAGAGGGATGTAAAACCAGAGCAAAGTAAAGCCACATTACACAACAGTGCTCAGATCACTTGCGAGTCGTGAAAATGATGAAAATAAATCTAGAAATTATTTGATTGTTGGATTTTAAATCAGCGCGGTTGAGGCATCAAAAGTAACTAACTAAGCTGTTTTATGGATGGTAACTGTAATATTATTACTGAAATCTTATTAGTAACTAGTTACACTACTAGTTACTGCAAAAAGTAATATTATTACAGCAACTAAGTTACAGTAACTAGTTACTGCCCAACACTGCTGTTAACTATTAACTAAGACTTTTGCTTCAATAAACTCCTAATTTGCTGCTTATTAATAGTTAGTAAGGTAGTTGCTAAATTGCAACTTTTAATATGATTTTTTTTTTTTTGGTCAATGCTAAAATTTCAATGTCATGAACATACATACAAGTCAAAACATACAATTTTTATATTAAAAAAATTTAGGCATGAAGGTCCACCCCTAAACATAACAGTCACTGTGGTGTAAGCAGATTGCACGAAACTGTATGAGATCATACAAACTCATATGAATTAGCAATTGTGATTGCGATGGATTGACTGTATATGTCTCCAATCTGTAAATAAATAAATACAATTTATTATCTGTATCTTATACTTTACTAGTTTAATTTTAATAAATAAAGCAACACATAGATACATACATACATAATATAAATTCCCATTCATCATGCCGTATTGAATGTTTGCTGTAGCTCAAACAGTAAAGTATTGTACAACGATGCCAAGGTCATGGGTTCAATTCCCATGGACAGCAAGAACTGATAAGATTTAAAATTGTGTACCTTGAAAGCAATGGTAGTCGCTTTTCATAAAAGCATCTGCCAAATGCATGAAAATAAATGTATGCATGAAGGTTTTTCCCCATACGTACCTCTTGTATTTTTATCTGTCTGCATGGCTTTGTTTTCTTAGGGACTGCAAGTCAGGAAAAAGAAGTATATTCTTTCAATCCCAAAGCTTATATCTTCTGACTCATACAGCACAATGAGGAAGATCTGGCTTCTATAAAGACATTGTATAAGATTACGGCTAAATCAGTCTTGCGGCTTTTCCTGGGAAAAACTTATGAAGTCCTAAAACTCTCTGAGTGGGCACAGCAGGTTCGGGGGCAGAGGAACACGGAGCGAAACATAATACAAGTATCAACCATGCTCCAAATAATAATGTACTGTCAGCAAAGAATGATAACATGATAACTCAAGGAGGCTTCACTATAGCTTCCTGAGGAGCATGACCCGAGCGTTGCCTAGAAATCATTCGGACAAATATGCAAGACTTTAATTCGTCAGCTGCATGTCTTTTAATAGGGAAAAAATGAAACTACGGGTACACTGTTGCACATCTGGTTTAGAATCTGTTAGACTCTGGTGTTCGGAGCATTCTTTTGTATTATACGGAAGATGGAAAGAATTATTGAACGTTTCATGTAATGAAGAACTTTGCTGCCACTGTTGGTTTAAGTGAAATCAATTTTGCAGCTAGTGGGGTTCCAATTGGATGTAAGTTCTATCAATCACATGCTGCCACCAGATTTTCATTAAATCGAGTTTCACAACAAAGAACTGGTGCGAATTCAGCGCATGAACTTAAATGAGGGAGGTGCATATATTTAGTCTAGCACTTGAGGCCTTTCAAAACCAGGATCAAAAGCCAGACAAAGGAGCCAAAGTCAACAATTAAGCATCTTCTTGATCAATATGTCATATCTGTTTATCGAGTTTAGGAGTCAGTCTTGGGTCAAAGTGAATCTGGCACGGTTCTGAACGTGTAGATTTGCTGGATGGCCGTTGAAAGGCATTGCGGGTGGCCTGCGCACAATATGTGGCCATCTTCTGATGTGTGGAAATTTGTGGAGGAAAATATACATAAGCAATCGCTGCTCCCATGATATGTTTGGCTTGAAATTTATTTCTTGGATCGATCAGACCACTTGACCAGTAGCAGTGTTTTCTCTTTGGTTTGACCCTATACCAAAACTGTAAAATGTTTTAGTGTGCCACCTGTTGTTTTACACTAATTCAGTATATGAATGCAATGAATGTTATGGTTGTATTCTACTTGTTTCCATTTTTCTTCTTCTAAACAATATTCCAAAATGAATTTGGTTCAGTTCAGACATTTTGACAACAATTCCAGTCTTCGGCTATCTATTTTTGTTTTCTGTATTAACTTCTTTTAAAGAAAATAAGTAATACAGAAATAAATAAGTAATAAAGAAAATAAAATCTGTTTTATGACACTAAATAAA
The DNA here is from genome assembly GCA_023376895.1 of Aspiorhynchus laticeps. Taxonomy (NCBI): domain Eukaryota; kingdom Metazoa; phylum Chordata; class Actinopteri; order Cypriniformes; family Cyprinidae; genus Aspiorhynchus; species Aspiorhynchus laticeps. The sequence continues at coordinate 8,800 of JALXFT010004299.1, read as the reverse complement.
TAAAGTAAGTAAGCAAGCAAGCAAGTAAAGAAAAGAAAAGAAAAGAAAAGTAAAGTAAAGTAAAGTAAAGTAAAGTAAAGTAAGTAAGTAAAGTAAGTAAGTAAGTAAAGTAAGTAAGTAAGTAAAGTAAGTTAAGTAAGTAAGTAAGTAAGTAAGTAAAGTAAGTTAAGTAAGTAAGTAAAGTAAGTAAGTAAGTAAAGTAAGTAAAGTAAGTAAAGTAATTAAGTAAAGTAAGTAAAGTAAGTAAAGTAAGTTTACGAAAAACAGACATGTTATAGCTGAACAAACAAACAAACAAACAATAAACAAACAAACAAACAAATAAATGCAACAACAACATAAATAAACAAATGTTATAAACAAACAAACAAACAAAAAGTTATTGTCAAAAAACAAACATGTTATAGCTGAACAAGTAAACAAATGTTATGGCTGAACAAACAAACAAACTAACTAACTAAATAACTAACTAACCAGTGTTGGGCTAGTTACTCAAATAATGGAATATATTACTCATTACTCGTTACTCCTTTCAAAAGTAATATTGTTACTTTACTTATTATTTTCTGGCAACAGTATAGTTACACTACTAGTTACATTACTTTTTCTTCACGCCCCACAGACGTTTTAACTGTGTATCTTCCACATAAAATTCTTCTAGAATGTTACTAACAACATATTTCTGCCTCATCATTTGACCAAAATTTACATTGGATCGCAGTCAGAAGTTATTATAAACACTAAATAGTGATTGATAGTGACATTCAAGAAGAAGTGTTGTATTCATCTCATTAATTGTCATGTGTAGCTTGAAGCTAATTGTAATTTATCCGTTTCCCATATACGATTATATTTAATTATGTATTTTATGAAATCACATACGTTTCTAAGAAACTGTTTATTTTTCCAAAAATATTTTTACTTATAGTAATATAATGTACATGCTGATCAGAGGGATTATGGGTGGGATGTAATGTCAGAGTAAACTACAGCCACAACTTACACAACAATGTTCAGCTCATATTTTTTTCTTGACAAAATCAATATAATGCAATATTTCTATCTGCTGAATGTAAGCTTTTCCATATTCCGAGCTTGCCTGCTGAACTGGGGACATCACATGCATGTGCGAGTCGTGAAAATTATGAAAATAAATCATATAAATAAATAAATTATTTGATTGTTGGATTTTAAATCAGCGGGGTTGAGGCATCAAAAGTAGCTAAGTAACTAATCTGTTTTATGGATAGTAACTGTAATATTATTACTGAAATCTTATTAGTAATTAGTTACTGCAAAAAGTAATATTGTTACAGTAACTAAGTTACAGTAACTAGTTACTGCCCAACACTGTACTAAAATAAATACATAAAGTAAGTGAATAAGTAAGAAGGAAGTTAGTTACGGACGAAAAACAAACATGTTATATTTGATAAATAACAAAAAGCAAATAGCAAAAAAAAAAAAAATGTTATGGCTGAACAAACAAACAATAAATTAATAAATCAATTAACAAAATACTTGAACGGTAATTAAAAAAAACTAGTGATGTAAACGAACCTATTTTTTTCTCACTGCTTGTTTATTTTTAGAAATATTCTTACAGTGTTTACTATTCATAACATTACCAAAAGCAATGATGTCACTGTGTATTTTGTAAACTATTAAGTCCGTGGTAATTTAATAGGAACCTTTAGTTCAACAAAGATAGTGTGAATGTGTTGATTGTCTTACACCATAAACAATACGAGTGTCCTGACAGTCATATGACTCAGCATCATTAATTCATTTACAGTGAACCAAAAACCAAAACATAATCTAAAAATTTAACACTATGCTTTTGAGGCCCGAAAAGAACTGGTATGTCCTTCAGGAAATGTAAATCCAGATATGAATTCCTCATTGCTTTCAGCTTCACAGACGAGACTGCAGCACCCGTAAGATGTACAGATCATATAGAGTCTCTTCTCCGAAGTCATAAGTCAAAATGAGCTCAGTGTGGAGGCAAGCGAGGCTTAGTTTTACCTGCTCCCAGAGACGTTCATTAGACGTGGATGTGGGGGTTCCCTTTGCTTTGAGTGTCATTAATCAAAGCTCCCACAGACATACTGGAGATCCGATCCTCACTGTGGACACTGCACTACAGCTGGGAATAATCATCTTCCTGGATCCTTTTTAGCTATCGTACAGACGTAGAGTACAACGATTCTGAGAGATTGGGCGACACAAGATATCTTCTCTCTTCCTTCTCTCTGCACAAAAACAGAGGGCTGCGTGTAGATTTACGCTGTCTGTCTGTAGAGGTGTCCTGTGTGTGTGATGATGATTTATATATTAAAGCCCTATAAAGTATTTGGACCCTTAAACTACACTTAAAAATGTATAAATGTCATTGAATTATATTACATGATCAGGGTTATGTTCAAATTTGAATATAGAATGCCTTATTTGACATGACAATTCCTGAATTTGAACTGGGGTAACAAACAGGATTTGGAATAATAATAATAAAAAAGAATTAAAAAGGAATAAAAATGTATCTTTTAGCTAGGAAAAAATGTCAATCAATCAAACAATCAAATAAATGAAGGTTAATTCAAAATTAAATAAAAAATTTAGAGGTTAGTTTGTGCAAATTTTCATTTTGTGCAAAAAAATGAATGAATGAATGGGTTGATAGATAGCTAGACAGACAGACAGACAGACAGACAGACAGACAGATAAACAAAACAAAAAAACAAAAAACACCAGTGTGGCTTAAGTGTCCAAATACTTTTTGGGGACATTGTATATACGAGTAAAAATATCCACAAATTAGTTTTCAAAATCTCACTTGCATTTGCACAGCTAACTAATTTCTACTCTATGAACGACCTGATATACCGTCCGACAGCTGCAGCTCTGAGATTAACAAGGAATTGAACAAGATTCCACTACCCACAATGTCCTTGCATTCAACTTCATTGTGTATATCTTCGGTGTCTTTATTGTGCCAATGTCAAATATTTCCCAATCAGCACCAGCAAATCAGTCACATCCTGCTGAAAAATAACACTTTATGAAGCCTATGTGCCTCTTTCACATCTCCCACATTTTCTGTTTCGGTTTAGCAACATTGTTATAGAGCGTGTGAGAACGGCTTTGGTTCAGGCACCTCAGTGTTGAGCCCGAGAACTGTTTTGGAGTATGCTTGGTATCCCTGTCCCCAGAGTCGAAAGGTTTTCCAGGCTCTAGGAGTCATAAGGAGTTTACTTTCACATCTGCAAAACTTAAAGGCTGAGCGGCTGGCCAAAAATAAAGTTATGGAGCTGGGCCCCCAGCGTTTAAGAGAATCAGCTGCAACGCAAATGTGAGACTTCTCTTTCTTGGTACAGTGAACAATTTACATATTCATTATTTTGATTGTCACTGCACTGAAATTGTGTTACTTATTAGAATATACATTCATATGTCAGCAATGTTGGCACATGTCAAGTCACTCTAGATGCATTCATCACGTGTTTCATGTGACATGAACGTGCTACACAGAACAAAGTCTAAAAATGCCACAAGACCTAATGATTTTCACATGAAAGTCCTGAGTACTACCCTTGGCTCACCCTGTTGCCTTCATAATGTTAACTGTGTTACAAAAAGGAATATAAAATTACTCCTGCTTCATTCATTGTATTCATTCATTATGCTATCCATATTCAGGGTCTGGTACCAGTAAAGGTCATCTGTAATTCATATGCTATGCATATGTTTAGTGTAAAAATATGTAGAGCGTTTCATTTTTTGTTGTTGTTTGTATATTAACATCAGATATTATCACTGCGCTGTATCATTGCATTGTGGGCTATACAGTGAAATTAAAAGCTATCTGTCCACTGACAGGATCTACAGACATAAATGCTAAAAAAAATAAAAAGTAAAATAAAAAAATAAAATAAAATAATTTATGTAATGACAATGCCACAATCGTTAATTAAAAATAATTAGATAAAAAGGTAGTCTTCAAAAACTTAAATTATTTCTGATTAATGAAAGTATCCTGAAAAAAAGGATCACGTTTTCCACAAAACAAATATTGAGCAGCACAACTGTTTTCAACACTGATAATAATAATAATAATAATAAATGTTTCTTGAGCAGAAAATCAGCATTAGAATGATTTCTGAAGGATCATGAGACACCAAAGACTGGAGTAATGAAGCTGAAAATTTAGTTTAAATAAATTAATTAATGTGAAACAAGGAAATATATAATGTGATGGAAGATTTTATTTATTTATTTGTATTACTTATTAAATAAACTATTAGTTAATTAAAAAGTTAAAGTCTTTATACTGGTTTAACTGTGGGTCTCGGAAATCATGATAAGGCATGTTTCATATTAAAAAAAATTGGTAACGGATGGACGAATGGATGCATAAATCGCTCTCCTGTTGGTGTGATTCCATACATGTACTCATCCTCCACTGAGGGAGGAATAATCCTTTACCACTCTCATTTCAGGATCCTTGCAACCTTTGCATAAAGTCAATAATAAAATATAATGTAATTATGCTATTGTAATGTTCCTCCTGTCTCTCTCCTGCACATCACACACCACCTCTCTATTTGAATAATGAATTATACTCACATTAAAGTGGCAGCTCTGTGCTGTGGAAAAGTAAAAAGCTATTATCCAGTTGTCAGCTCTTCCCTGTACGACTCAGGAGAGATGAGGGAACACTGCTGACACAACACACACACACACAGAGCTAGATGCATAAAAAGTGGCCTATGAAAGTGTGAGTTTCATGCAGAATGGAATTAGCTTTCTGTAATGATAGTGTGTAATTAAAGAATCACTTTTTGCTTTTGCATAGATCCTATAAGCTGCTGCATTCAACATTTAGATGGATAAATGGAAGTTTATCCATCTAAAGAATGTCTTTTTTAAAATAATTTGCATTTCTTTGTGTGTTTGATGTGTCTTCTACATATGTTAGTTTTTTTATTTTTAAATTAAATGTATCAAGTGACAGTAAAGACAAAGACAAGTATAATGTTACAAAATAGTTATATTCCAAATAAAATACTGTTTGTTTGCAATTTGTATTAAAAAAAGTATCACTGTTTTCACAAAAATATTAAGCAGCTCATCTGTTTTTAATATTGACAATAATAAGAACTGTTTCTTGAGCAGCAAAAGTATTCTGTGACACTGAACACATGAAAATTCAGTTTTGCCATTACAGGAATAAATGACATTTTAAAATTTATTTAAAATGATTTTTAAAATTTGTATTATTTAATATTTAATAAAATTTCACAATATTACCGTTTACTGCATTTTCAAGTAAATAATCAATTAAAGGTAGCCTTGGTGAACAAAAGAGACTTCTTTCAAAACCATAAAACAAACAAACAAACAAACTAATAAATAAATAAATAAATAAATAAATAAATAATCCCACCCCAAACTTTTGAATATGTATGTCAGAATTTGCATGATGTGTGACATAGCATTAATTATTATTTTAATTCACTGTTCTATGTACTGCAAACCATGATGTGTTTTGTATGTTTTATCTTTACAGTATTAGTCGAAGAACTCTAACTGCGCATTACAATGAAAATCATAGTCTTTTAAAAAAAAGTCTGCTTGTAAAAAAAGAGAAAGAGCAATTCTTTCAATAGTTCCAAATAGCATGTCATCAACAATGTTCTCCATTTTTTTGTGTGTGTCCATTTTTATAGGAGAAACATCTCATGCAAAGCGGACACTTTCTGGTTGAGAACTCCATTAGGTCTCCTGAGCTATGAAAACCCAGCCTCTGAGCAATAATATTTTCTTCTGGATTGCTGGTGATGCTAGTAAAATCTATTCTAAGACCGCAGACAGCAACATAATCTGCCTGCATGTTTATTAGTGATGTAAAACATCTCAGATTGTGTTTGACTCTATTTAGCTATCAACAGTATGCAATAACTCCATGTTTGGATGTTAGCATGTTATGTCAAGTTAGAACAACAAGACATTGATCCATTTCAAATAACATCTTCCATTCTTCATGATTAACAAACAGCCAAACAGTGGAGGAACATCACATGTATAGATTGGCATAATCAATATGACACTGGAAATCTGCTAGCAGATTTTTTAATCAAAAATAAAACAAGAAGGAATTAAAAGGCAAATTAATTTTGAGCAGTAGCATAAATGTACCTCCAATGAAATATCATAGCATTGTGTACTTTAGAGACGCGTGCCTTCAAAAAGATGTCAAAAGGTCAGTGTCCTCTCAGAAATGCAGTCTGTTTGGCAATATGTTCAAAAACATGCCGAAAATCTGTTTCCTCCTGAGTATTGCTCACTCTTGGAGATATCCTGGCACACGGCCAGTGTTCTGTTTAACATTCTACACTGCCGGTGGGTGGAAAATCGTCCCAATCTGCTTGTCCCCTCTGTTACCAATACAACAGATCAATAACTTCTCTTCAGTGACAGCGTGCAGGCTGTGCATGGGGGGTTGCGGTAATCACTGCTGGTAACCAAAGCAAAAACACTGCACCACAGGAAGCTGTATAGGTTTGAAAAGCATTCCCTGTAGCTATAATGCAATTCAAATGTTTTGTTCTGACAGAAGTTACTATTTAGTGCTATTTGCTTAGGCAAGTATCACTATTGTAAGGTGGCCCAGTAATGCACAGCACAACGAAATCTCCACAGCACAACAGAAACAAGTTGCAACACAACAGAAACAAGCTGCAACTCAACAAAATTAGTACAACACAATGGAAACAAGTTGCAACACAGCAGAAACAAGCCGCAACACAACGGAAACAAGTTACAACACAACAAAATTAGCACAACACAATGGAAACAAGCCACAACACAACGAAAACAAGTCACAAGACAACAAAATTAGCACAAGACAATGGAAATAAGCCGCAACACAACAAAGTTAGCACAACACAACAGAAACAAGGCACAACACAACGAAATTAGTCCTATGCATTGTGTTGTGGAGATTTCGTTGTGCTGTGCACTACTGGGTGACCGTACTATTGTTCATACTTGGGGATAGGAACGTCTGGTGCATAATGCACCACACAACATTTGTGTTACAAACATGAATTGTACCTCAAAATTGGGAAAATAATGAGAAAAGGTGTGCATCCCCTTTTTCTAAGCAATTGTTCAATTGTTGCATTATGGGTGGTAAAACAACAAGAAAAATCCCACAGATGTGCAATGAAAGAGGAACCCATGCCATATAGAGATGAGTCTTTTTTTTCCACTTGTGCCAGTAAGAAACCACCGGAACACCCCAACAACGCCCTAGCAGCCACCTAGAAAACCTTTGCAACTGTACAGCAATACACTAGCAAAAACCTAGAACACAGTAGCAACCACATAGCAACACCCTAGTGACACATAACATTTATCTCCCTAGCAACTGCCAGGACACTATAGCAACCACCTAGAACAGTGTAGCAAACACACAACAACAACCCTACCAACCACCAGAACACCCTAGTGACCACCTATGTCACCCTGGCAACTGAATAGCAACGCCCTAGCAACCACCCAGAACACTGTAGCAACAACAAAACACCTTTGCAACCACATAGATCACTGTAGCAAACACATAGCAACTCCCTTGCAACCACATATAAGACTGCAACCACATAGCATCACCCTACCAACCACCAGAACACCCTAGCAATGTCCTAGTGACCACCTGTAACACCCTAGCAACCACCTAGAACACAGTAGCAACCACATAACACCATTGCAACCACACAGAAGACTGTAGCAACCACAAAACACCACCCTAGCAACTGCCAGAACACCATAGCAACCACCCAGAACACTGTAGCAAATACATAACAACTCCCTTGCAACCACATAGAAGATTGTAGCAACTGCATAGCACCACCCCACCAACCACCAGAACACCCTAGCAACACCAGAGCAACCACCTAGAACAATTAGCAATGCCAAGGTCATGGGTTTGATTCCGAGAGGAGAGAATGCATGAAGTGATAAAATGTATACTCTATCTTGAATGCATTAATGCATTGCAAGGATAAAAGCTTCCACTAAATGCTTAAATGCGCATGCAAACAGGTCTCTCATTTTCTTTCTAAAGTGAGAAGTTTCTCATGTTTATGCTAATTTCTCCCTGACTTCTGTAAATTTGAACGAACAAATAATGCATAGAATTGACTAAGTAACTCAAGGTCTACAACTTACTACACAGCAGCCTACCGCAATCTATGAAATAGCTAGACACAGCCTGCAAAATATGGCTTGATAATAAGGAGCCTCTTTCCAGCGAATAAAAGACCTAAACAAAAACGTGCCTCATTACAATACACTGCAAAGCTGGCACTCCACACAATCCAATTACAACATGCAAATGATGCTGGACTGTTTGAAAGGGGCCGCAGATAGGCCTACCTTTATCGTAAGACACACACACACACACACACACACACACACACACACAAAAACTGCCTCTCAGAATACACACACACATTCTCCTTCACAGTCTCTTTCTCTCTCAGTTTTTCTCTCCCCACTGCCGTTATTGACACACTCCCATGGTCTAGGTTGTGTTAGCCAGGTGGTGAGAACAGGTGTTGAGTGAGTGTTGCCATTTGAACGCCACTGCGCACTTGGCTCGCCACCAGTCAGCTGGAATGGTAAAGCTGTTCTTCCCGTGTTCACATCTCTCCGCCTTATTGGCTGATTACGAGGGAGAACGTTTGGCACCGTGTTTGTGTCATCTGCAACAGCGACTCCTCCTCAACCTCCCATGCGA